>AWWV01011260.1:0-33227 GCA_001974805.1 Corchorus capsularis
TTTAGAGAAAATTGAAATACTTACAAGATAGATGAATAAGTGCAGAGCCTCACAAATCAAATACTCAAGAGATTGAAAGTCTTAAAATTAAATTAACTAGAAAAGAAAAGAATTAAAAAGGAATCAAGAATTGAGAAAACCCCATTCTTAAATTCACGTTCTCCAGCAAAAGCCAATTCTCCAATTGCAAAATTGAAGTTCCGTCCAAGGCATGCGGCCCTTTTAAATATATAAACCTAAATTTCTAAGGTTTGGCAATTTACGATTTTGCCATGAAGTCCAAAATCTAAAAATAATAATAATAATAAGGCATAAATTGTTTCTCTAAGCTCAATACAAAGTGTCCACTAGAGATTTGCAAGCCCAAAATAATTAGGCCCAACGTAAATAAATTTCTGTCCTTGATCCTTGCGGCCTGTCTCGACCCCGTTGACAGGTCGAGTTTTCATTAACAGCAGGTTGAGAAAACAGGTCGAGACAGGAAAATTCTTGCTTGCTCCTTGGTGAATGTCGACCCTTTTTGCAGAAGTTGATCTCGACCCGCTCCAGGTTGATGCAGGACTACTTAATTGCTCCCATATGTCTTCTTTTGACTCCAATTCACCTTTTAAGTACCTAAAACACTTAAAGGAACAAACTAAGTAGCAAATCACCTCAAATAGTTATAAAACACCTTTATAGGACATAAAAAGGAAAGGAAAATATGCACTCAACAGCTCTACTACACGCAACTTAAGAATAGAGAAGAGGGTTAGAATTTAGAAAGTAAATAAACAAATTAGTAACATCAATGGAATATGAAGTATGAACATCGACTTATATATAGTATGAAAATATACGCATTTCGATTAGGACCAAAGAATAAAAGTTTTGCTATTAATTTACAAGAAAAAAAAAGGATGGCTATTCATTAAGGAATTATTATTAATCTTGTTTAAAATAAAAGGACAAAAGATAAAGAATTTCAAACATGAATGCGGGATCGGTTCTCCCCTTGTTCTGTTCTGGTGGTTAGGTGGATTCATTTGGATCTAAAGAGTAAGAGTTCGAGTTCTGATACACCCCAAATCATAAAAAACATGAATGCGGACAGATTGTCTAAGATGCTTTTGTTTTTGCCTTTTGACCACCGCAAGAACCGCAACCCAACCTAGACCTTGCAATCCGTGTTTCGTGTCGTGTTTACATAGGGTATAAACACATATTCGGCCTGACACGAACACGAGACTTGTTTATAAACGTGTACACGGGACACGACACGACATGACATAATTAAACCATGTAATAGGTCTTGACACGACACGACACACGATACAATTTTTCAAAAATTTCAATTAACTAAACTATATATATAATTATATATATAATTAAAGATAATTGAATATATTTTTTAAAAATAATTATTTGGGTATATTCGAAATTCAAAATATAAGTTATTTAAGGGTTTTAATTAGACGTGTCTAACGTGTCGTGTAACAGGTCTTTCGTGTCATCGTGTTAACTCGTTAATTAAAACGTGTCACTCGTGTCTTAAACATGTTAATCGTGTCTTGACACGATTACGACACGAAACACGATAATCTCAATCGTGTCCGACACGATTCAGACACGAGACACGATAAGCCAAACACAAACACAGCTAAACGTATCTCGTGTCGACCCATGTCATGTCGTGTCGTGTCAGAACACAAATTTACAAACCCGTGTCGTGTCGTGTTGTGTCAGAACACAGATTGACAGGTCTAACCTAACCATTTTATTTGGCACCAAAAATATTTATTAATTGATACCAGTGCAAAACATTATGGCTATCCCATGACTTGGCCCAAAAAGAAACAAAAGAGCAAAAAGGCATTGTTGGGCTTGGGTATATTCGGCTAAAGGGGAAAAAAAGCTAACAAATACCCAAATTTGATTGCTTCATTGTTAGGTTTGCTATGTACTAATACTCTTAACTAATTTATAATACTTTAGTTAAGGAAAAGCAATGAAAAATAAAAATGATGCTAAGTTATTCTAATTCTAATAAAAGCTCCTTTATTTCTTTTATATCTTGTTTAGGAAAAGATAATTTCTCCTTTGATAACAACATCCAAATTGTGCTCCCAAAATGGTTTTAATTAGAATGGTCTAGTAGTAGGTGAGGGTTTGATTTGATCAAGTTTAGGCCCACAAATTCTTGTCTATGCAATGAATCACTAAGAAAGTGGGCCATGAAAAAATAAATAATTTTGGTGGTGTGGGTTCCATTTTTGTGACTTATATGACAAAGTTAGCAAAAGAAAGGGTCCATTTTCAATTTTTCATGCAATTAGGACGGTCCATTCCCATTACATTATCAGTAGATATTTTTTTTGTTTGTTTAATAGGGGGAGAATTGTTTGGGTGCTTTTTTCCCCCTTTTTTTCAGGTGAAATGTGGAGGAAGTGGAATGAGTTGCAACTTATTACTACAACAATCCCAAACTTAAAATCACAATTAGTGGAATGTCAGCTAATTAAGTAATGATTAATAATCCAAGTCAAAGATCTAAACAACACAACACCCACCAGTGTGAATCATATAAACCTTCCGTGTTTTGAGATCTCAAAACATTACTAAAATTCACTATATTCAACAGCTTCCATCCCTTTTTTTTTAAAGCTTTCCCTTGTTAAAAACCTGAGTTCACATGGAAACTATGTTCCTCCAACTTTTTTTTTTTAAAGAAAATGTAATTCTCATTCATTCAAATGATTATTTAAACTAAAACTAAACATTACATTTTAATAAAGTGATTTTTATCTTAATCTTAAATCTTCATAATGCTATCTATGGCGTATATATCACATGAATTTAACTAGTTAATTAAATCTAAAGAACTAGGATGGCGTATTCATTCAAACCTACGTTTACACTAATAACTTCCACAACCTCTCTTATCATCGGTTAAGAGATACTTAAGAGCCTATATTTGAAACTTCTAAAAACTTTGGTTACGACCAACATTACGACAAAACAAAAGGTCTTTGGTGTTGATTATTATAGTATATTTACTAAAGTGACCCTTCCTAGTGCCTCACAAGAAGGCCAGCAATTTGTCAAATATCAAGGGTACAAAAGTACTTGAAGAATGTAGTACCATTTTTTAGCATTCGGCATGCGCATCATAATCTTGGTTGTTAGCCAACGCCCAACAGCAACTTTTTTTTTTTTTTCTCATGTGTTGTTTCAAAAGGAATCTAAGAATGTAGCCTTCAATCAAAGTGTCGGCAACACCAGCTCATACTTACGAAATTTCTTCCATAATTCAGCCAAAAATTAAAAGCATCAGACAGCCTACCAGCTTGCCCATTCTGACATTTCTATAGAATCTAGCAAGACTACTTCTTTGTAAGATCTAAAATTATTGTTTTAGCAAATAATTTATATACTCATTTTAAAGTATTAATATTGAAGCAAGAAAAAAGAGTCGACCTAGACCTAGAAGAATGAAGAGTCTAACTTGAGATTTAGCTCAAGTAAATGCCCTTTAGAATCTTTTCTTTTAAAACATCATAAGCATATATATGGAAGAAAAAAGAGTAGAAAGTGAAAAACAAAAATGACGTATAATAAAGATGGAAAAGGGGATTGAACCAAATATTAAAAAGAAAAGGAGAGTGGAACTTCTTTCATTCTCTTTTTTATAACTTTAATCCAACGCCATCACTTTCTTTCTCCCATTTTTACCACTTTTTTTTTCCTCGCATCGCATCCCAAAAAGCTACACAGATATCCAACTTGATTGCATTTCATACATAATATATGTACAAATTACACAACAAGATGACAAAAACCTAATGCAACTACTGGCTACTATTACACCATCAACTTACAACTTTAAACAAAAGCATCAGCCACTTTTTGGCTGCCTTTTCTCTTTTCTTGTTCCCAGTAATAGTATCGGATCTTTTATCCCATTATATATGTTTTTAAAGACTCTTCACTAAAGAGATTGGAGCTTTTGGGGTTTTGCTTGGTTGTGGGCACTTTACGCCTCTTCAAAACCATATTCCCCTGCAAATTCTGCTCCAAGCTAGTTCCTCAGAAAAAAAAAAACCCTTTTCACCTGTAAGAATCAGAGTATCAGTGGAATCCATGATAGAAAATGCAGGAATCTGCATAAGAATGCTTCTAAACAGAAATATTGTAAGCTTTCTTATGTCTTTTTATAGCGACACAATATATCAAACAGACCCTAAAAACTAGGAATCTAACACCCAAGAGACTCTGCAACTCCAAAGAAAAGGAAGATGAACGACTAAATGGTCCTCACACTTCCCTCCCTCCCTTTTTCCTTTTTTCCTTTGCCGGTATGGCTTGCTAACTGATCTACACAATTTCCTTCCCTCTGCATTTGGCAGAAACTAACTAACAGGACTGATATCCTTGAACAGTTACAGGAATAATACTACACGAAAACATCAAGATCCCAAGACAAGGACATGTAAATGCATCAAAATGCATAACCGAAACAATACCTACCACACAATTACATTATACAGACAGATACATAGAATTCTTTTACCAGAGCAGAAAAACAAGTCAATGTATAATATGCCCCAATTGATTTCCATAAGAAACACCCATATTGCAAATGCATTAGCTTGAACTCCGAAAAAAGAGGGGGGAGGAAGGAGCCAGTGGCAAGGACTTTAGATGTAAAGTGTTAAGAAGAACCAAAAGATCAGTAGTCAAATCACCTATTCCTAACTTAGTTATGTATATGACAAAAGAACTTGTCTAACTCAAAATGCTTTGGTACTGAACTCTCCATCTTCCACCACAAAACTTCTTATGATCTTTAATCTTTGCAGTCATTCTAAGACGGTAAGACCCGCTCTCATACAGATAACAATACACTGCAGTTTCAATGCTTAAATTGCATAAAAAAGTTATTATCCAAATATTCGTGGATTGCTCCTTTAGCATATAATGGTCAGAAGTTTAACATAATATTGTGCTCACAAATCAATCTTTTGAAATTAATGTCTCCAAAGACTAAATAAAAAAGTAACCAAATTTCAATGCTGAACATCAAACAATAATATTTAAACATTTGAATGATACGGCTAATAGGACTAATATGACTAAAGGCTTTCAGGTTCATGATTCATCCTCTATGACCTTACTCTTTAGAAAGTTCAAAAGCAGTTCCACACCACGACATACCCAAGAATATAGGATTTGGCTGATTAGAAGAAATTGCGATTCAGTCTTTCTCAGGTTGAAGTACATTATGAAGGCATATGAGCACAAGATTTAAACAAATTTCAGTGCTTGAATAAACAAGCTAAAATGCATTTTAAGCTTTTCCAAAAGCTTAGCAATGTTCAACATGAAAAATAAAATACGTAAAAAGAAACTATAGAATTAAAGAACCATCCTATCTTAAAGCTTAACTAAGTGCAATCAACTGTTCTCCATTCAACTCTCAACTCTCAATTTGGTCGAGTCCACTCTCGTTTATGCATAGAACTTGCTGGACACTCTCACAAGACTCATAAGACAAAATTCATGAAGGGGAATAACTTCTAGATAGGGCATTTTTGGTAACGCCAATAGGAACTAAGAACGGTTCCTTTTATAACTGGTCTAATTGAAATATCTACAAGATTCTAATTTCCAAATTCACAATCTGCACAAAAAAGGAAAGCACCCAATAGGATTTCAACTTGACTCGGACTTTTCTACTAACTAATGAGCAACAATTTCCAACTTTCCAGGGTTAGCTAAAACTAATAACCAAAATCCAACCAATCCACTCATCCCCTGTAACCCAACTCGCTGAGTAAACTCACCCCACTATCGAGTCAACTCACAAAAAAGATAAACAATTAGATCATCAAAAAGGAAGAATTTTACTTACCAGGAATGATCTCAATCTTTGAAAATGACCGAATCAGCAATAGCCATCAAGGGTCTCAAACAATCCGGCGAGAACTTCCTAGCGAACAAGTAAGAACTCGAGTAATTCGACTTCCGCAACTCACTAATCAACTCAGCCGACACTTCTTTTGGCTTATACATATATGGGTGACCCTGCACTGTTCCGGTCCAATTAACCCGAGTCAAAGTATACTGAGTCACCCCATTTGGATCTTGCATTGATAACAAAGTCGGAAAGTAATGCTCTTCTGGGTAGCACTCGTCGGCTCGATAACACGGCAACTTGAATTTCCTCCAAAGCGTCCGATCTTTTATCACCAACATCGCGTGTTTCCGAGTCAATGCAAAAAACTGGGATCCAGCTCGGAACTCCTCAAACGGCACTTCCGGCATCATCACGTAGCGGCCACGCGCTACATAGCGTTTCCACAGTCTGGGCTCCTTGGTAATAACCTCAATGAAGGATTTATACTTGACTCGGACACCGTACTGAGTCAAGTCGGACGAGTCAGGGTCATTCTTGTAGGTAAGATCGAAGTTTTTGGAGGTAAAGAGGGAACGATAGATGTAATTGAAGGAATGGAGAGGAATACAGTATTGGGAGAGGATAGCAAAATAAGCATTGGCAGGATCGTCGAGGATGGCGGTTGCAAGGAGGCGGCGAGTGGCGGAAATCAGCGTGGCGGAAGCACGGAAAGTCCTTTTGGCATTTGGGATGAACCGGTCAGCGAAAACGCTGTCAACAGGGCGAGTTATGTTGACGGTAGGGTCGGCATGGACGTAGATGTTGTAACGGGAAGTTTTAGCAGTTTCGAAGAAACGGTTCCAAAGAGGGACAAAATAAAGGTCGGTGTTGGTCAAGAAAAGGAAGGCAATTTTGGGGGAGGAGGAGGAGGAGAGATGGGAGGAGGCGGAGGGAGGGGTGGAGGCACGGTGGAAGAGGCGGAGGTCGTCGATTTCGTCGGGGACGGAGATTGGGGGAAGAGGGTGAGGGTGGAGAGCTGGGGCGAAGAGGAAGAAAAGGATTGGAAGGGTAAGGAGAAGAGAAAAGGAGAGAATGAAAGGAGTGGAGAACATTGAAGAAGGAAGAAAACGGGACGGATTTGGAGGAAAAGGCGGGTGCCTTATGCAACTTTGGAGTGAGAGTGGAATTCTGAACAAATTGGAACAATTTGTAGAAGAAGAAGAAGAAGAGATGTTGAAAGATCTCAGCTTTGAGGAAGCAATAGTGAATAAATGAAGAAGCAATTTTCAATTTAGGAAATAATCTAATGGGGATTTCTTTTTTGGGTTGTTTATTTCCAGAAATTTTGGGTTTAAATTTGTTTTTTCCAGGGGCTGGAGTGTTTTTTTAATTTCTGGATTTTGGAATTGGGGGTTTTTGGTTTTAGGTTTTTAAAACTCCCAAGAAATTGTCTCTCTTTCTTCTGTATTTATTTTTTTTTTTAGTGAAGGGAGAGTGAAAGAGAGATTTGAGAGAGAGCGCGAGGGAGGGTTTTTTTTTTTTTTTTTTTAAGATTTATTTAGATAGAAGTCGTAAAAGAAAAAGATCAAAGATGTATATAAGGGGGAAATTTTTTGAGTTTATTAGCAAATTAGTACTAACTGGTAATTTGGATGGAGTTGGAAGGGTGTTTAGGGGAGTTTGAGTTAAGTAACGGAGACAACATGTTTTTGACCTTTCTGTGTTTGTGTTTTGGGCTTTTGGCGTTTAGGCTTTTGGGTGTGGCTGCTACACTTTCTGCACTCTACAGCTAAAATTTCCCGGGAACATCGCTGTACAATTATTTTAGGTTTTATTTTTCGGTGTTTGTATATACTACTGTATCTTCGAGATTATTAAATACCGTCCCTTTTTATTAGGAATCGTCTCCTTTGGACTATTTTGTCATTTCCTCCAAACTTCAAAATGTTCAATTCTCTCAGATTCTCTCAACGACATCTGGGATGGGTAAAAGAATTTTCGGATTGATTTTTTTGAAAAAAAAAAGTAAAAAACAAATATCTATTTATTATTAATCAAATATTAAAGTGCTCTTGCTAATATTAACATATTCATACCCATTTAAACTAAATGAATTGTCAATACTTATTAAAGGACAAAAGGAAATTAAAGGAAAATCCTTTAAAAAAAACCTTTAAAGAAGAGGAAAAAAAAAAGAAGAAGATGAACAGGCGGGTCGCGACCCGCCACGATGCGGGTCCCGCGACCCAAGTCGCACCCGGATCGCGACCCGCCACTGTTCGTGTCACGTGCGATCGCGGGTCGCGACCCAGCAGTGGCCGTGTCGCGATCAGGTCTTGCGACCCGCCCGTTCTTCTTCTTCTTTTTTCTTCTTTAAAAGTTTTTTTTAAGATTTTCCTTTAATTTCCTCGTGTCCTTTAATAAGTATTTGGCAATTCATTTAATTTAAATGGGTATGGATATGTCAATATTAGCAAGAGATCTTTAATATTTGATTAATGATAATAGATATTTGTTTTTTACCTTTTTTTTAAAAAAAAACATACTTTCAATCCGAAAAATCTTTGTTCATGCGTTTTAATGTTGTTTTACTTGAATGATTTTGAATGATTGAGTTTTGAAAGTTTGAAGGTTGAGAGAATTTGAGAGAATTAAAAAGTTTAAAGTTTGATGGAAAATAAAGCAAATGGCAAAATAGTCCAATAGGGGGACGGTGGCTAGTAAAAGGGAACGGTATTTAGTAATTTACTTTTCAAATCAAGAAATAGTACTATCTATCTGAAATTATTTATTTTAATTTGACTCCGAAAAGTTTTTTTCTTTCTTTTTTTTTCAAGGTAAGAAGAGTGTCAAACTCAAAAATTAACGCACTTCAACAAATTTCACTTCAGATGATCCAATATTCCAATTTGTGTTTTACAAATTTGATTTTTTTTTCTCATTCACTCAACTTTATTTGTAATAATAAAATCAGAAAATTGTTCCCACATTGGATTGGGAATCTTAAGATAAAAGTATTAATTTACTATATTAAATTAAATGGAAACAAGTTGCTTTTTTTTTTATAAAAAAAATAGAGATACATATATACTTGTATTTTGTAAGTGAATTAATGCTCTCAATTGGAAAGTCAAGAGGTGCAAGTTGGTTGATGGATTAGTCCTTAATCCAAACTAAAAAGGCGGCTATGTTCTAATTTTTGAACTTAGAATAAGCATAGAGCTAACACTTTTCTTGTGCTATATGTCAATCAATTTTTATGTCACCATCTCTCGTTGTGCGTCTATNTCTGTCTCTTCTCTCTCTCTCTCTCTCTCTCTCTCTCTCTCTCGCTCTCTCTCTCTCTCTCTCTATATATATATATATATATATATAAGTAATTAATATTAACAAACACATAATTGGAGTAAATGAACAATATTTTATATTACTATATATAATATTAATATATATATATATATGTATATAATATGATCCTCTTATCCTATTCTCGCACACTGTTTAAAATATTTGAGCACTTTGATCCATTGATTGGTGTATAAATCTTCAAGGTTTTAGATGCAAATCCCACATTATGTCGGTATTTGTACGATATTACTATAATTAGGACTCAAGGTAAATGAAAAAAACATGTAATATTTATTTACTGAAAAACAAAGGAACCAACAAGAATAAAATTTAACATTGACAGCAGTAGAAAGGCCATAATCTGCTCTGGAAATCATACACTTGAAAATAAATAGTGTGTTCACATAATTGAAAAACATAAACCAAAGCTGATTACATCATCGACACATGAAATCTACTCATCTTATTCCCCTAACAAAGCCAAACCAATCTCAACTTCGCCATGGGCAAAACTACTCCTACCACAGCGAAACCACTTTCCAATACTATGACAGGAAACTAAACAATGCCATTGCAATCTCGCGCTGTAACTCAATATATACATAAACTATACCAGCAAGGCCTGAGTGGATGGAAGCCTCGACGGTTCATCTTCAATGAATTGCTTCCTTACATGTTAACAGCCTGTGCCACAGCTTTTGTTGGATTTGAGTCCCCTCGTCCATTAAACTTGGACCTATCCTTTACCGGCTTATGAGAGCTCTGTGTCACTTTTGCAGAAGTCCTCCCGGGCTTGGTTATTTGAGCTCCAGTGCCTCCCCCTACTCAAATCAAACCATTGGAACAAAAAATTAGCAAAATGAACAATAAATACAAAGATGGACCCTATCACTACACGTTGTCTAATCTGGTCAACCTAAGTTAGCAGTATGCATTCAAGACTGAAGAATAGAGATGACTGTTGACTGTGGAGCAATCTTGCAACATCTTTCAATTCTTTTGATAAAAACCAGCTTAGACCAGAGAATTTAATGTACACTGTACCAAAATTATATGTGCCTGAAACTAAATGTGTGTTCCATAGGTGACAGGCTAGCATGACCCAGTTTCTAAATCTAATACACTATATCTTCCGGTTATCGTCAAGGTGATAATACCTAAATACTTTTGGACCAACAGAGAGAGAACTTACCATTATTTGGCAGAGACAATCTCTTCTTTGCCTGTTTATCTGATTGGATGGACCTTTCTTTAGGATTGCTGTGTGATCTTGAACTAATGACAGGCTTTGATCCAGCTTCTTCACCCAATTCTTCAGGAATTGGTTTGGATTTTGGCTTGGAAGATAATGCGTTGACTGCTTCCAACACACTTACTGATTTACCAGGTGGAGAATCACTCCCATCGGAATGTGATGGACCTGTCTTTTGACTTGATAGGTTAGCATGAAGATTTGACGCAGCTGGTTTTTTGGTAGCAGATTTTATCTGAGAATTGGCACCATTCTTTCCCTCTGCAAGACCATCCTCACGTATCATTACTCCATCTCGAAGATTAATGTCAAGAAAACGATTCTCCCAAGGACGTACAGCCATCCATCTCTCCAACCAGTTCCAACCCCAGCTACTTTTATCTGGTTCAAACCCAGCAGGCACTGCCTGCTGTCTTCCACCTGCTTGCCACTGCATGAACAGATTTAACTCTAAAAATGAACTCTATCTTAAATAATACCAGTTACTGAATGATTCAAAGACAACCATACGATCAAGCAACCACAACATCAGGTTAGTCGTAAAACTTGCAGTTGAATTCCAAGATTTTGGCATCTAACACCAACCCTTACAGGAGGGTAATTCAAAGGTTTCTGTTTGCTATTGATTAATTTGGTTACCTGGTTAATGCAACCCCTCTGAGTAACCAAATTAACCATTAACAACAGACCTGAACCTCCAGAACATTAAGAAAGCAGCTTCTAAAGAAGGCAAAAATGAAAATGATGCAAAGTATTGGCACAGTTTTCCCCACTGTTGCATGGAACTGGTGGACAAGGTTAATATGTGAATCTTAAGAAGCAAGAGTCCAACAACATTCAATGAACCAAAAAAAATATATATTTAACATTCATAAATAAGAAAACTAGAGATCCTGTTTGAATCGCCGGTCAGTATCTATTTGCTCATATTAGATCAAAAATAATTTCCTTGTTATTATTTTCTTCTATGTTGTGGCAACTTTTGAGGATGCCAAAAGTAGGCAACAAACGAAGGCAGCAGATAAAGAGAGACAGGGTATAGCCATTTCTTACCTGATGAGCAAGAGCATATGCCATGGCTCTCTCACGTTTAGCTGCAGCCTCCTGCCTCTTTAGTAATTTTGTTTGAATCTGTTCAACAGATCCTATACTATCACACCACCCATCCTGCATTTAGTCAGAAGTCACATGAAGCAATCAGCAAAACTGCCAATACCCATGCTTCAATTATCTGAAAAGTGAAAACAATATATAACCAGATCCAATTTTATGATCATCAGAGATGCCTAACAATATGTAATTCATTTATGAAAAAGTTATCAAGATAAATCAACATTAGCACCCTCCAATTAGAATTTTCTACTTAGGAGATACATTCGACATTTCACAGTTTAAATTCCACTTGCATCTGAATCCACATACTACTCTTAGGACATTCCTACAGAAGAGTTGCTCATCACCAATCTCATTCTGAAATCTCAACTAAGTAAGCGAATCAAGTATCCTGCTTTGAAGGTCTACAAGTTGCAGATCATCTTCAGTCAATTAACTTCCAAAAGAAATTTGATTCATATGAGTTAAAAATTCATCAGCTTTACACATGAACAAATAAGATGCTACATTACAGTCCTAATATTTCAATCTTGAAAAGTAATGGAAACTATGTACCTACCGAACAAAATAAGTGTAAGTAAGAGTACATATATAGACAAACACACAGACAGAACAAGCATGCCAGTCTGCACATATAAACTCTCCTCTATTCACATGTTTGTTTGTGTGTGTGTGTGCACGTGCATATTCGAATCATTTATATATGAGTAAAAGAATGAAATGCTTCTCACCTCTATTTCTTTAACACGAGCCTCATTTGCAAGTTGCTGCTGAAGTTTCTGTTGGGCAGTTTGACTTTCTAATGCCAATCGAACACGCCTAGCTCTTACACGAGCCTGAACTCTCACCAAAGCTTGCATGCAGCGAAGAGTTATTGCAGCTTGTTTTCTTACAGCATGACCCCTGACAAGAGCCTGCAGTCTTACCAATCCTTTCAATGCTCGCAGTGCTCTTCTAGCCTGATGTTAAATAAATATATCCTCCATCAATTCAGTTAGGAGTTCACCAAGTAAATTCACTTAATTATAGTCCAGATACAGGAGAAATCACTGCAAGCTGGGCCTCCTGTTATGAATAAGCTTGCACTCTATGCGGTTGGAAACTGATCTTAATACATTCAAATTACGGGTAAAAGAAAGAAGAATTTTATGGGCTTTCAGACGGTGATTTCATTTGATGAAAAACATCAAGAGTTCAAGACTGAGTAAGACCTACTTACCACCCTTTACATACAAGCATAACCAAAACACAAAAAACCAAACATTTACATATACATATATGTACACTGATATACACATGTAAAAAAGAGTTTTACATGCATGCATCTGAAAATCCTCAAAAAACAGTCATTGCAGTCCATCCCTTATTTCTTTTCTGAAAGTACGAGGTCATCATTTTCAAATATTCTTTTACCTATAGTGAGAAAATATCGTCTTTTTCAAGATAAAGAAGCTAATTCCAAACTACAACTATCACCTCTATGAATCAAACCATCATGCAATGAGCATTGGGATCACTACCAGAAATCCTCTGAAAAAGATGTTCCAAAATCTCATTTTTGACATGCTAAAAGATGAAAAAGTGGAATCAGTACCAGAAATCCTCGGAAAGCTGTTTGTATTCTTGTGGCAGCCCATTCTTCCCTTGCTTGTTCATTAAGAGCTGCATCATGCACTTCAAGTGAACCAGATGGGGAGCCAGCAGCATCTGCAGCTGCATGAGCATTACCATCTCCAGCTGGTGAAGTACCACTCTGATCCAACTCCTCTTGAAGTTTACTTGTGTCAAACTCAACAGAGTGCTTTCTCCGGTGACGGAACTTGCTAGAAGCTGCCCTCTGTCACAACAGAAAACCAAAAAATGTGAACGTATTAGATGGTGTTTTGCTTTGGAAGTCAACCTAATTTTTGCCAACTTATTAATGTACCAAATTTTTTTAAAAAAATTAATGATAGTAAGACATAAAATACATTAAATAAACAAGTTTTGGGGACTTCACCACTATGAACAGAAAACAGAATTGCTATTTTCATGCCAATGAAGCTGAAAACAAGAAGGTTTTATTAATGGCTAAGGTAAGTTTTCTCGTATGTTGCTAAACCTATTTCGGGAAATGGAAATTATACAAACATCAAAAAGAATCCAAATCTTAATCACTATTAATGAAACTACAAATGCCTTAGATTAAGCTTTGATGGAAAAAGTCCTACTGAGGCAGCTATCTGTTCATGTAAGCTTTCCATAAGAAATAAATGAAGAAGGGAAAAAAATACATTATCAAGGAAAACAATAACAGCAAGCATAAAATTATTCCGATGACAGCATACAGCATCATCAAGTAATATGATGAAGTGTGCAGAAACTGTGTTGATTTTGGCTAACGAGTATTACATGTAAATGTAACACTCTTTTTCCATCATACCAGATTAGCCAAGAACACCCTAACTCCATGTAAAAGTATTATGTTACACAACATGAACATCTTAGTTAAAGTGCACATGAAATAAAGGTACTCAGTAATGATAGGCCATCATTTCAGCATTTTCAAGAGGCAAACATGAAACAGAAATGGAAACACCCAAAAGGGCAAAATGAGAAAGAAAAAAATAGCAATATTGGTACTGACATTTTCTTCCTTCTCTGAAGATGGTGACTTTTCTGATTTCTTCATGCCAACCAGTGCTTTGATCCATTTCCCTGAGACACCCATTGCACCAACTATGACAACTCAACTTGATACAGGCAGACCTGAAAGAGAAAATGCTTAACAAATCAATCCTAGAGTTGAAGTCATGGATATGATGCTTCTTAAAATCTAAAGAAAAATATAAAACATACAGGAATGCTAAGCAAGAGAACAAACAATTGGCCTGATGTATTACCCATCTGATCTGATATGAAACTATCTAGCTGATATGACACGCATCTATCAATAATGAAACAAGGGTTGAGGTTTTATTTAGTTATTTATATACGAATACCATTTCAAACTATGACCATTACGATCTATCAGAGTACTCAAAATGAATATTACTTCGAAGGAAACTCCAATATTACAACCATCTTTAAAAAATATTAGACCATACTTAAATGAGCTATAAAAGTTTTTTTTGGCCGGAAGCTATTAAAGGTTATATTCTATACAAATTGAACAGCATTTCTCTCAAAACAGTGAGTTCTAACTTCTAAAGTAAATGTCAATGGGACAATATTTATTCTCAGCATACTGAAACAAACCATATTACCAATAACAAACAAACTATTAAATACACAATCACAATAGAATAAAATGGCTGGGCAACAGACTACATTATAGCTTAGTTGGCTTTCTAGTTGATTTCAGCCCACATTACTTCAATCAAGCATATTTAAAAAAAAAAAAAAAACATCGCTTTTGGTGTGTCTGAAACTTGACCAATAATTCTAAGCATCTGAAGATCAAGGAAACCCAGATATATGACATAAATTCCAACCTGCAATTTTTGCCTGAATTTACATGTCAACAATGAAATAATCATCATTCCCTAAACCAGACCAACATAAATTCTGATTTCAGTGAACATCAAGTTACAAAAGGTGATAGGAGCAAAGGACTAGTCTAGAACTGATACAAGGGAGGGAGGGGGAAAAACTATCATTTTCAACAAATTAATGATACCCAAATACATTAATAACCAACCTTTCAATCTTAAGTTCGAATCAAGGACCTCTGCTACTTTGAAAAGACTGGTGTCACTTCGTTAATGCCGAGTGAAAGAACCATACATTCACTATCAACCTTCTCATTTCTCACACTGTCTGCAAATAACATAAATTATTATCACCTCATCAATCGATAAGAAAGCAACCAAAGAAGAATTCACATTTTCCATGAAAAAAGAAAAAACCCTTTAAGAGAAAAAAAGGAATTCATTAATTGAAGTATGGTTCAGCCAAAAATTGCTCCAATTATCAACTGTCCACAAAGTCTAGTGATAATGAATTGCAATAATTACTGCAACTTCATTAACTGCAGATCTCGCAAAATTCACAGCCAAGACTGTAAATTATCAAGTTTTTTCATTAATTAATTATCTAAAAATAAAAGCGAAAATTCACTATTAAAAGAAGTGAAGAATAATAAGAACAATCAATTGCTCAGTTGAATCAACGTCAGATGAAAAAAGAAGAAAAAAGTTAGAAAAGATGTATAGTACCTTTATTTCAGTGGTTTGATTGACAGATCATCAATTCAATCAGTCAACGAAGTCAAACTTCAGTCAAACTTCTTCGTTTTATTTTTTCTTCTCCAACAGAAATTTTCAATCAATTGTGAAAATGATAAACAAAAAGGATTCAGCAGAATAAGAAGAAGAATTGGAATTTCACAGTTTCTTTCTTTCTCTCTCACTATAATGTGAGGACCGGAATCGGCTAAAGTACGCCGAGGGGAACTTTGAATAGATTGGGGGTGATTGAAGTTATTGGATGTAAGTGAACGGTGTCGTTTAGTTGGTTTTGGTTCAGTCGTTATCAAGCACGCGAACAAAAGAGAGGTAATCACGGGACGTGTGTCCCCTTTCACCGGATCGGTTACCATTTTTTGATTTTTTTTCACTTCGCCTTTTTCAGATCCTCGGCGTACGTTAGCATCCACGGTTTTTGGCTTTTTAATTTTTACTAGTTTTCACCTTCACGCACGTGCGCACGTAGCACAACGTGTTCAAATAAAATATATTTTAAAATACTTAAAAATATTAAGAAATAAAAAATATTCAATTAAAATAAATATTTAAATAATAATGAATATTAATTAGAAGTGTAAACTTAGCATATAATCAAAATATATTGAAACAAATTCATTTAAAATGTTGACCACCCTCATGTTTACTAATCAATTTAAATTTACAGCATGACCACCCATTAAATACTGAAATTTAAAAAAAATGACACATATAACTCTTAATTCACCAAATTCAACAGTTGTATTGGAGCTGACATGAATAAAATATTTTTTAAAATACTTGAAAATAATAAGAAATAAAAAAATGAATTAAAAAATATTTAAATAATAATAAATATTAATTAGAAGTGAAACCTTAATATATTATCAAATAGTAAAGCTCAGAAGCTTAGAAATAAAAATAAACATTATTTTGTTAGTTAAATGGAGCACTACCTTGATCTATTCATAATTCACCAATATTAGGACAAAAAACAAAAAGAAGCATTCGTCTTTAACGTAACCAAATGTTTATAGTGAATAATGTGTGGAGGGACAATTTGAAAGTAATGGGTTTAAAGGTGATTTAATAATAATATATAATTTGTCAATTAAATTAATCATTAATTTTTCATATTCTTAATAATAACCTATTTTTAAACACAACAATTTAACCATTGAAATCACAAAAAAATTGCTCATTATTGAATGTAAATTGAGAATTGGTGAAGAGGGTGCCTTTTCTTGGGTGGAATCCATCTTCTATTAAATACAGAGAAGAGCAGCTAACAAAATGAAAAAAAAAAAGAGAGTTAACTTAGTTTGATGAGAAAATTATATATATATATAAGAAGACAAAAAATGAGAAGTATAGTGATTATAAAATTTTATATATATTAAAATTTAATCCGTTTTTTATATAATTAATCAAATTGAATTCTTTTAGTGCAATTCCAATTATGTATTACGGGTAGAATTTTATTAGTACAATTCAAATTATATTTTACGGGTTCTCTGACTCTTAGTCCAATTGCAATTATATATTATGGGTTAAGTGTAATCGAATATATTAATAATTTTGATAATAATAGTTTTGGAAGTAACCTTGAAGAGATTGGTTGAGATTAAAATTGGGAGTTTGGTTGAGATTAAAAATGGTTAAGAGTTTGTCTAAAATAAAAAGATTATATAACATATTAATATAACATATTAATTAATGAAAATTATAAAAGAATTAAAATATAAACTATACAATGGCATTTTAGAAATATGTTTAACAAATAAGGGTATAATGGGCGATTCAAAAGTTTTACACCTAAACGCACTTTTTAATATAGTATAGATTATACTAGTCATTACTTTCACGTGACCTAATATGTTTAAATTAAATTAAAATTAAAATTAAAATTAAAATTAAAATCTTAAGTATATTACTAATTTTATCCTAAATGAGCCTCTAATTATAGCTGGCAAAATTTCATTCGGGTTCGAGACCTTGCGTACGCAGCTGCCCCTGTTGGGAGACTCACCCACCATAACCAGGTGTGCGACGAGGGTTGGATCCGGATTAGTCAGGGCAAAGCCCTGGATACCGGATGGGATACCAAAAAAAAAATTTCACTCGGGTATTGGTATCCGACTCGATCGCCTGAAACCAAACCTTATCCAACCCGATTCGACCAAAAAATATGCTCAATCCGAAACCGAAATGACCCGACCTCAAATCCTTAATGACTCGAACCTGAATCGACCCGAATCAGATCAATTTGAGAGATTAATCCGAAATTACCAAAATCGGGATTAATTATATTTAAATAACCTGAATCCGAAAAAAATTGAACCTGAAAATCGAAGGTTCAAACCCGAAATTATCTGAACCATATGACTCGAAACTGAAAAAGACCGAACCAAAATTGATCCAAACCCAAATGACCCGACATTTGAGCGATCTGAATCTAACCCAACCTAAAACCGAAAATTAACCGAACCCTTATAATCCAAATTTTCCTTAACCCGAAAATAACCTAACCTAGATAACTAAGCCCAAATCCAACCTGACCAGTCCATTTGTATATACACGAAAAAAATTATTAACAAAATAAAATAGCAAATATAAACCCACAGTAAGGGTTACATTTATCTAGCAAAAAATTAATTATAAATAAAATAAAATAATTGCACTCTAGGGGAATAATAAATTTTAATCATAATACATTAAACTATTAAATAGAACATGTCAATCACAATAACCTTTTAAATTAAAATGGTAAAAATAAAACAATTATAGAATATTGAATTTAATTAAATGAAAATAGAGTTTTTAGTAGAATAAAACTGTATATTAAAAATTTTAATATATCAAATTTTTATTGAAAAATAGTAAAATGGTAAAAATAAAGAAATTATAAAGAAATTAGATTTAAAAATTGAATAAAAATAGAGTTTTTAGTAGAATAAAACTACAATAGTTTAAGTAAGGGCATTTAAGAAATATATTCAAGAAAATAAGGGTATAATGGTCGATTCAAAAGTTTCACAAAACTCGTACTTTTATATGTAGTATAGATATATTTTTTTTCTTTGAGGAGTTTAATTTTGTCAGTCATTTTATATCTTTACTTTAGTTAAGTTGAATGTTTGATTTGATACTAAAATTTTCAAAATGTACAATTAGGTACTTGGGCTTTCATTCTAGCATGTTTTCTAAATCTTAATTATTACTAATTGCTAGGTAATAGTAATTGCTAAGTATTATTCAAAAAAAAAAAGTAATTGCTAAGTAACGATTTAATATTTTTTAAACCTTAATTAATATTAATTATTAATAGTAATTGTATAATTTTTTCAATTTAATATTTGACTTATAAAAATGATTAAGACTAGAACTTCCCGGCCGCGCTTCGCGTGCAATTGTTTTATTTTTAAATTCTTTTAAGAAAATTCAGTTAAGAAATAAAATTTTGTTGTGAAATGATAACAAAACAAAGCAATGGAGTAGAATTGAAGTATGGAAAAGACAAGAGAATAGAGAGACGATAAAACATGGAGAAGAAGAAAATATGAAGAATGGGAGAAATTGTTCTCATTCATCTTATTTCATAACAAAGTAAGTGGCCTATTTATAGACACATAGATACATCACCATAAATATAAGGGGATGAACTTAGTACATGGGTATATGTGTATGAATGAACCAAGTCATCAATCTTATCCATGCTTTAATTAGATTCATGGACATCCACAACATACATGTATATTCATAACAAATTTATAATTAATTTATAATTATTTGATAATTTATTTTATATAGGAAAGGGGATGAATGCCTTTTAATTTTTCCAAACTAAATGAATACAAATATAATAAACAAAACATTAGAAAATTAACTATTGACACTTGTCAAAGAAAGCAAATGCCAAGTAGCGCTCAATAAGGGTCTTGTACATAAAACTAATAGTAGGTTTAATTTAATTAGTCAAAATGACTCTATGTAAATTTAATATTTACTCTTTGCTCACAACCTCATTTATAACACTAGTAATCTGGCACACGTGTATGCGTATGCAAAGCTATAAAATTTTAATCAATTAAGAACTTGATTATTACTTCCTTAAAAAAAAGAACTTGATTATTAATAAAATGAAAAATTATAAAAGAAAATGTTAGATTAATTTTTGGGGAGAATTTTGGGTTTGTACACCTTAATTAACTTTTGCACTGCTTTTCTTCATCATTCCAGCTCAAAGTAAAACAAAACCCATATGAGCATCCAGATAGTTTTCACATGCTGTGCAATTCTATAATTACCCAATATATCATAACAAAGGATTAAAACCAACACTGGTGACTGGAGAGATCTGGAAAATTCCAACTCATCCCCCCTCCCCCCAAACCTTAACCAAGATGGCCACCAAATGACTTTCTTGGTTGGCTCAAAAGAAATTGTTGTCTCTGACTTCCATAACATCCCTTGGAATTACATATATCTTATGGCCCTTTGGAGAATCTGGTTGATAAGAGATGCAAGCATCTTCCCCTCGGAATTAAACCTTCAGGACCCCTTCAACTCTATAATTGCTACTGTAGGGGAATATCTTGCAAATTTCCCATCCTAAGGCAATCACCACAAAGAGACTATCCTACTTGGGTGGGAAAAGCCTATTGAGGGAATCTTCAAACTTAACACTGATGGATCAGCCTCTGGCAATCCTGGAAATGATGGGGCAAGTAGCATTATAAGAGACCATCTGGGGAACTTTGTTGCTGCCTCCACTCGTAAACTTGATACCTCTAATGGTCTTGCAGCTGAACTTTGGGGCCTTAAAGATGGTTTCAACCTTGCTGAGAGCCTCAATTTACATAGGAAAATCATTGTTGAATGTGACATTGAAGTTGCTTTGCAACTAATCAAGTCTTAATCAGACCTAATTTGTGCTATATATTCTATGCGATTTACCTTGATTTGGTAGTGTTTTGTATCGTTTTACCCTCATATTTATCATCTTTGCTATTTCAGAGACATTTGGAGCTATTGTTTAAGAAGATGAAGATTTGGAGCAATTTTAGATCAATTTGGAGAAATTACTGATTTCGGCTCATTTTGACCTATTAGGCCCGTTTGAGCCCATAAAGCTCAAACTAACAAGTTTGACTTCTTGAAGTCCAAATATGATGATTAATGGCCAAATTAGATGCTTTCAAGTCCAATGGAGAATTTCAATTCTAATAAGTAATTAATTGATATGAATACTTGTTTCTAATCATGAGGCATGTTTGCAAAATGTTTTATAACAAAAAAATAATGTTAAATGTGTTTTTTTAAAAAAAAAAAATATTAGCAACGAAAAACAAGAATTGGCAACAATGTCAAATGTTTTTTCTTTACCTAGTCAAAGACTTTTTGAAATTGAGTGATTAAAGGCTAAACATTGTATAAACGTTGCTTAAATATTCCAACCCTTTTTGGATGGAAAATTGATGGTGTGAAACTCATCAAATCAGTACAAGTTATATTAGTCAACGCTGGCGCTATGGGCATTCTTTATTTTAAAGTAGTACTTGATTAATTGATTGAATAAAGATATTAATATAACCAATTATATAAGGGCCAATAACATTTTTTATTCTAGAGTGGTGCTTGATTGATTAATTGATTGAATTATATAAGGTTGCAGTAAAAATGCAATTTAAATGGATTAGTTTTAATTATGTTTCTGGCATAAATCTTTGTAAGCTAACTTTTTAGACATGCAAAATTAAGAAGGTCAAGAACATGTTTTTATTTGTAAGTAATAGGAAGTGCAAAGAGTTAATAAAATATGTTGTTAATTGGATAATAATATTCACATTGAACAAAGTGTGATTTTAATTCAGAAGGGGAAAAATATTGAACGATCCATGTTGAAGGGATGGAGACGAAGAAGAAAGAGGAAAGAGATATGAAGGTGAAATCAGATGGGAGTGATGGAAAGTTTGATTTTTGGCAAACCTGAAGATTGATAAGCACAATGGAGTTGAAAGAAAACAGCAATTGAGTTGGTGAGAGGAAAAAAGAAAACAGCGAGAGAAACATTAATTAAAAGTAATTAAGTGTTTAGGATTTAGAAGCAATTAATTAAAAGCCTTAAACATTAATTAAAAACAATTAAGGAAGGGAAATGTGTAATTACGAAAAAAGGTTAGAAGGAAAAGGAATGGGGAAACTCATAGAGGGGCTTTTTAGTCATCCGAAAAGTGAGAAAAAACAAAAAAATAGCTAAAAGGTGGCACTGCATTAATCCTCAATTTGACCTTTTAGTAATTTTCATGGTAATTAAAAATAATATATAGTATATATATATCCTATGTAACATTTTCAAAGTTAGTCGTGAATTTATACCTTTACTTCATGCTAGACGACATCGTTTCTTTCCTATCTTATTTTCGTTTTCTTTTCTCTTCTCTTTATTTTTCTTCTATCTACTATGAGTATATTGTATTATTGTTCGTTTTTGGGTATATATTTTTTTATGTTACATGCTTACGTGATAGAAAACAAGAATTAGCAGGTCCAAGTATAGTTACAACCTATACCTTTGCATTTATAACTGCATGATGACTTTTGTGTTGTACAACCCATTTATTTACCGATTTTTTTTTTGTTGTAAAGAACCCTCTCATTTGTAAAGAAGAAACATAAATGGGAACCATTTAGATAGTTAACAAGGTCCTACGCGCGCGCTACACTGCGCGGGTATTAAAGACCAGCAAAACTTAAGAGTAAAAGGATATTGATAAGTTGTTAACATGAAACTAAATATTTTAATTTTTGCTATTAAACTGGAAATAATCACCAAATGGCTAATTGGAAATAATGAGTAAATAGTTAATTGCTAAAAAAAACAAAAGATTTCATTAGATAATAATAACAATATCTATTACATTTGATTCATTCATATAATGTTACATTGGTCATGGGTCATTTAATCAGCATTACGGACAAAAGTTGAACAAAAGGAAAAAAACATAAGGAACGACATAGATAAAATGGATGGAATGACATGTACTCCTAATCCATGAAAAAGAAGCTCTTAGCTATTCAATTCTAATGAGCAACAAAAAGTAACCTTGTTTCTGAAAATCAGATAGTCTCAAGTTAAAAGAGTACTTTAAGCCTGAGAGTTGTTTTTGAACCGCATGGTTAATTCAATTCCATGGGTTTGACTTCCACTAAGATAGCATCACTTTCTGAGCTTGACTTCCCAATAACATCTCAGTGACATATCGAAAACAAATTTTAGCCATGTAAAAAGAAAAACAAAAAACCAAAACAATTTAATCAATAACAACAAAACTTTAAAAAACTTTAAAGAAAACACAATATTTAGGAAATCAAGAAAAACAAAACTTTAAAACAAAATTCAAAGGGAATAAGAGGGAAATATTTTCCAACCTTAGTTCTTGGTATCCTATCATGACAACTACTACAGAAAAGACTTTATAGGAATTGGTTTTTGCTAGTCCACTTTTGCCTCTAGCATTGTTAATCAGCTCGTAGAAGCTACGTTGCTGAACTTCCACAAACATGAAAAGAAATTAAGTGAAATTTAGTCAGCATCCATAAAACACTATAAACACTGTAGCTAAAACTAACAGCCTGATTGAATATTCAACTCACATGAGAAAACAATAAGATCTTTCACAAAAAGCAGATTCTCCACTGAAGTTGTTCGAATCTCTTTAAACTCTAGTGCAAGTTGCTGCTGAACTGCCCAAATGAATTCTCCAATTGTGTCACCCCTGTGTACCTGAACAACAAAAAGTGTTTTATGAAGGCAAAAGGAAGGAAAAAAATAGCAAAAATGAAAAGCATATAAGCAGGTAAATTTTGTTTTTAGTTTAACGTTCCTGGATTACTCGTCTATAGCCTGCTCCATCCCAGTAGCTGTTAGTAATTTCAAGGGGTTCATCTGATACACAAAAAAGACATTCAGTCAAGGCCCTATTTTCATGCTTCAAGGTCAAAAAGGAAGATATCAAAATACAAATTTACTCTTGATTTGCTTGTGTTCACAAATCCACTGTTTCCACAATCTTTCACGTGCAGCTTGCTCCTCTGCCTCCCGTTCACTGAAAGATCATCCTTGTCGTTAAGCTCAAATGTTAGGTCCAATTCTGCTACAAACATAGAAACAAAAAACATATAGAGGGAGATGTCACCTATCAGGAAGAAAGATTGTTTCCACTGTAGGATCTTTTCCAAATTTTCCACGACTAAACCTCTTTGGTTAATATAGAAGCAAATATTATCAAATGGCGTTGTGTTGTGTGGTCCATGAACTTAGATATTTGGGCTATATCCAGATTATCACTTAATTGATTTATACTAATTACCATTGAAGATGAAGATTAATTCTTAACTGATATCAGAAGCATATATTCCAGCATATAATCAATTGCAAATTGAGTTGTGATTATTTAAAAATTCAAATCCCAAGCACAAAAGTTCCTACAATAATTTTAAATTGCAACCAAAATCTTAAAATATTCAAGAAATAACACATACTGTCATACAATTAAAATACTTGTTGGCAACTCAAAACCACAACTATATTAAAATTGGTGTGCAAATATTCTTCAACATCTTTATCTAAACCCCATAAATGTGAATTCGGCAAACAACCTAATACCAACAACTTAAACTGATCACTAAAAGATGGGGAAAAGTACGACAGAACATATATAACTCGAGAAAATGTTGACTCCATATAATAGGGCCTAATAGAAAATGTGAACTTTTAAATCCTTCTAAAACCCCAAATTGGTTTGTAAGAAAATCTGTATTGATTCCTGCAACAATTCAAGAAGCACCATGTATTTCTACTTCTTTAATCATAAGACAGTGATTTAACTACAAATCTCATACAAAACAAAAACATGATTGGACCTTTCCCTTGCCATAGCTTTGCAAAAGGAAAATCAATGCTTCTAAAAGTAGATTAATATGAGAAAGCAAAGCAGAGCTTGCTTATAATAGTTCACCTGCAAGAGAAGTGCTTGACTTGCAAAAGACTCATAGCAATCTCAATTCTTCAAGTTCCTAAGCAATTTCTTTTCCACTGTCATGAATAAATTGATGTTGCACTAATTGAAATCGAATTTCTTTTCCACCATGCTTTAAGTGACCAGCAGGCATGTAATAATGTAAATAAAAGCCACCCATGAAGCAAATCCAAGAATTTCAAGTATCGAGTGATTATGTGCTACAAAATTAAAGAACTTTGGCTGAATTTATACAGTTATAAATAGATTTAAATTGTCTTAAAAGAGTTGCATAGAATGGTTACAATAGGTAGTTGAAAAAAAACCTTAATTCGAACTGAAAAGGAAAAAGGGTGATGAAGAAAAGTGGCATTTTGTATTAAGGAGCAGTTGACAATTGAATCCAGCTTTTTCCATTATTTTCATATCCATAATAGTGCGTTCACAACCAAGAGAGCAAAGAAAAGCAAAAGGACAAAGAGGAACAAATTGTACCTTGAATTGAAACTAGTTGGAGTAAGAAAGCAGAGCACAATGAAGAAATTTTATTGACGTTGACAGATTGCTCATTAGAGATATTTTGTAGCACATATATATACTAAAAAAGGCAGAAATTATAACAAAAATATAAGATAAATCCATTTGAGTCTCACCTGACTAACCACCGACCAGCAGCGCCACAAACCCAATAGGTTTCAGCTTCCGAAAATCAACCACTTAGAGATTACCCCCAGATAATAATTGGCTTCTCCATGTGATCTTAAATCATCCAAATAAAATCCATCGCCTCATAACAGATTGAACAAAATCGCCTCATAATAGAAAGAACAAAGAGAAAAGGAAAATGTAAAGATAGAAGAACAAAGAAGCAAAAATTGGAAGAATCCAAAAAGAACAAACAAAAAGAACACAGAATTGATCGAAAAATAAAAAGAAGGAACACAAAAAAATGAAAGAAGAGAGCACCCAGGAGAAATCAGAGAAGAAGATCAAGCGAAATTGAAAGGAGCAAACAAAACTAAACCTGAAAAGGAAAGAGGAGCCACAAAACAAAAAAGAAGGAAGGAGAAAAGAGGGGAAAAAAGCCAAAAACAAAAGAGATGACTGGAGAAATCTCTAGAATCACTGGGAATCGTGTCACTTAGAGCTCTAAAAAATATCAAGAGCCAAACTGAAACAAAACCCAAAAATCATCCAGTTAAATTCCAGCAAGTAACGCTCAAAATCAATGAAACCATAACCTGTTTTGAAATAGCAAGGGGAGAAAATATAAAAAAAAAAAAACACACCTGTCGGCTTAGGGTTAATCCAAAAACTAAGTCAAAGACGATTTTGCCCCTAATAACATAGTGACTAAAATTAATGAGGAGTAAGAGAAGAATTTTCTTAAAAGTCATTTTAACTTCCCTAATAGTAGGTGGTTTATTTATGACATGGATGCTTCCCTATTTCATGAAAATATAAAATGACAAAACAATAATAACTAACTAAAATAAATAAATAAATACAATATAAAATATGAAGGTTTTTTTTTGGCACAAAGAATAGTTGTGAATAAAAGATCAAGATAAAAGTGGAAAAATTGTTAATTAGAAGGAATATAGCAGCACCGAAATCTACAACATCTATTGAATGAGTTTGATTTATTTTTGCCCTAGGATTTTTTTTGACACCATAAAAAATACGGTGCTTTGCGTTATTCGTTAGAAATTAGAATCGTTAAAACACAAATTCAACCTCCCACAAAATACATTAACTAAGTTGATTTCCCAATTACCCAAATCCAAAGGGATGAATATCGGTGATACTAGGATACACATACACTCAATTAAAAAAAGGGGAAGTATTAGACTATTAGTAGTTATCACTACTTAAAGGGTTTAATATCCAAATTAGCCCCTTAACTATCCATTTTGGGACAAATTGACCCGTTAACTTTTTTTTGGGGATAAATAAATCCCATAACTTTTAAAAACGAGACAAATTAGCCCTTTTCTGACGGACCGTTTAACGTCCAGAAGGTGAGGGCCCCCCTCGACTTCCGATTAAGGTGAGGGACCGTTTTTCGATTGTTTTTTTTCCCACCTTCCTGACCATCCGTAGAAAAAAAACAATCGAAAAATTTCAGATATCAAGTCAAATTTAAAAGTTTGACTAGAAGGTGCGGTCTTATTCGACGTCAAAACGGGCTGAATTTCCGATATGTCACTATTTGAAGGATGCTAGATCTACTGATTGTGGAGGTGAGAAAAAATAACAAAGAAAATGAGGCGAATAAGACCGACATCCCTTAGAGAGTGATATATCTTAAATTTAGCCCGTTTTGATGCCAGTAGACTAGTATCACTTATTTTCTTTATTATTGTTTCTCATCTTCGCAAC
Source organism: Corchorus capsularis (assembly GCA_001974805.1). NCBI lineage: Eukaryota > Viridiplantae > Streptophyta > Magnoliopsida > Malvales > Malvaceae > Corchorus > Corchorus capsularis. Next base: position 27,193 of record AWWV01011260.1, read on the forward strand.
GACTAGATCCGGAATCCCTCAGAGAGTGACATATAAGAAATTCAGCCCGTTCCGACTCCAATTAAGGCCGCACTTTCCAGTCAAAGTTTTAAATTTGACCCGAGATCTGAATTTTTTCGATTGCTTAGTTTTCTCACCTCCTTGACCATCATATTCTTCTCGTCGAGATCTTTCAAACGCCGTTAGAATCGCCTTAATCGGAAGTCAAATGCACCCTCACCTTTCGGACGTTAAACGGTCCATCAGAAAAGGGCTAATTTGTCTCGTTTTTAAAAGTTATGGGATTTATTTGTCAAAAAAAGTTAAGGGGCCAATTTGTCCCAAAATAGATGATTAAGAGGCTAATTTGGATATTAAACCCTAAGTAAAGGTGCTTTTAGACCGTTAGCAAAATCTAAAATTTTTAAATAAAAGAAGGAGTACTGAGTAATACGAATATATATATTAAATTAAACCTACTATTATTTTTATGTGCAATGCTCTCATGGGATGACACTTGGCGTTTTTTGTCGTCGACAAGTGTCACTTGAGAGAATATGCTTTGTTTAGGAGGTGTGTTCATTGAATAGTATTTTGTGGAATATTAATTATGGTCAAATAAGAAGGAAAACTGAATAATAAATAATAAATAATAGTAAATAGTCATGACTTTTGGGGATATAACAATTCTGAATTTTTTCAATATACCATTTATTTTCTGGCAAAAAAAATCCATTTATTAGTTGAGGTGATTCTGGCAAAAAAAAAAAAGGTTGAGGTGATTTGAATTGATTCGATGTATTAAAACCTCTTTAAGTTCCTAATAATAAGTATTACAGATTTGTTTTAACCGGTCAAAGAAGCCCAAATAATTAATTTATGTCTCTGTTCAATGCTCTGTAGTTTTGTTTACCAAATAACTAAACGTTTTCCCTCATTTCCCATCCCAACCCTTTCTTCTTCCCAAAATCAAACCATGCATTGGTCCAAGGAATAAATTGAGAGAGATTTTCTGTTTATACCCAAGATAAATCATTTTCCCCCGGAAGAAGAAACTCAGATCCAGAAGCGGGAGTTCAACGATTGCAGCGAAGAGGTGGATCAAAATGGGTTCGGGTTCGAGGAAAATGAATCATTGGCTTCTCAGTTTGGCTTATATTTTGCTGTAATCACCCAAGAAAAACTTTTCTATAGGAGGAGGTTCAGAAAACTTAGCACGAGGTGAATCAATTTTTGCACCACAGAAGGAGGTTCAGAAAACCAATTAATTTTGTTGTTGATGGCGTCTCTGAGGTCGTTGCTTTTGCAACAATTTGTATCATATATTTGCTCTTTATTTCCGCAATCAAATTTGCTCCTTTACTTGATTTTTTACTCTTTATGATAATATATAGCTTGGGTTTTGACGTTTTGTTGAAATTTGTTAGAAAGATTGGCATTTGGGAAAAGAGATGGGAGAGAAGCCAAGTTAAACTACACTTCAGAAGTCACTTTGTCTTTGGTAAAAGTGATACAAAGTGATCAAATTTCATCAGCCTCTCCACTGATTGTTACACACATGGTAAGTTATTTTCTTTTACAGTACCTTCTGCAATTTGTTTTTTTTTTTACTTAGTTGCCTTGGAAATTAGGGATTTTAGAGTGTATGATGATGAAGAACAATGGTGATCAATATTTTCTAATTCGAGAAAGAAGATGCCATTCATAATTGTTTTGGGCCTTGCTCATGTAATTTATTTAGAAATAACTTTATGTTTATGTATAGATCCAATAAGAGAAAATAAGATTTTCCATTGCTCAGAGAATACAGTGATTACTTGGAAGGAGTGGAAGACATGGGTGAGTTGTTTTGCAATTACGTATTTCCAATTTTGGTGTTAGGTAAAATTGTTAATTTGGGGTTTTTTTAGGAGAAAATGTTGATTTGATTTGAGGGGTAGCGGTTCAAGCTATTGAAGAAAAAATTAGTAAGTATGGAAAAGCAAATTCTGAGTAGAGACTGATGAATCAAGCTTGGAAGGTAACCCTGAAGAATTCTATATTTTTTCTTTGTATCACTTTGTCTTTGCTTTTGTCTCATAGTGATCAATCAATTTGTATTGTTATTATTATTTGATTTCTGTTTTTGTATTGCTTTGAAAGAATGTTCGATGGATACCAATGAAACCACTCAGAAGCTCCTCCTTCAGGGTACTTTTTTTTCTACTCCTTTCAACTCCTTTCCTTTGCTAAGTTTTTATTTCTTGGGTGATTTAGTTAATGGAGTAGCCTGTATGTGGTGTTTGTTGAAATGGGTTTGATCTTATTGGTACGTACTTTTCTGGATTTTTGATGTTTTGTTGTGATCTGTGCTTTTAAAATTTTATCTTTGATCTTAATGTCATTTTTGGATCTCTGGCATCTGTTGTTTCCTATTGGGGAGTGGCTCTGTACTTACTTGGTTTGTTCAAGGGTTTCTTAATAGTATACTATTATATAATTTCATTTTTCGATCTCTGGCATCTGTTAGTATTATTGTTAGTATGATTCTTTCTAGCAGGTTTTGAAGCTGTGGGCTTTTGTTTAGGGATAAATTTGGATTGTCTGCTCAGGAACTTGCCAATATGACTATTACTTTGATCAAGGTAAAATTTAGAGTTTTTTACCAAACTATAACATTTCAAAAACTTATTTCCCAATCTATAACACATTTAAACTTATTTCTCAAACTATAACAAATCATGCCACCTAAGTCTATTTATCATATTTTCTTTTTCTTTTCTAAATAATTAATTAAATAAAACTTAACGGTCCCATAACATTTACCGTCCAATACCCCATCTTCCCCAGCGACTTTTCTCCCTGCAGGAATCTATCATCGCTTTTATAAAATACCCAACAGAAAAGTCTAACCCGAAACCACCTTAGCCTCCTCCGATCTCACCGTTCCACCACCATTGAAGCCCCAATTGTACTATTTTCTCCTCTTTTCCCCTAGCTCTGAAAGCCCTAAACTAACTCGAACCAGGAAATATCTAAAATTCAAGAAAATGGACTAACCGAAACCTAGAAATCCCTATTCCGACGAACATGGCCGGCGAATTATCTCTGATCTCTTTGACCTCGTTTCCTTTCAACTCCCTCGACAAAAGCCCTCAACTAATTTCAATTTATGGCTTTTCTAAAATTGAATCGAAAATGAGGTATCCTTGTTATAGTTTTTGAATTTCCATTTAGCATTTGGTTTACGAGTTATTCTGGACATGCATGGAGAAGATTAATTCAGTAGATTATTGTTACCATGGTTCTTTTGACAGTTTTGAGTATTTGATACCTTAGCTGAAATGTTTGTTTACTTGGTCAGTTTCATTCAGGGAAGAATGTGGGGCTTGGCAAGGACCATACAATCTATACCTTGATTAATGGACTTGTTAAATTTGAGAAGTTTGGACATGACAGGAAGAAGGTCAATTTCTGAAATACAATTCTCCAACTTGTTACGATTCATGCTTTGATAAGCTTCATAAATGAACCTCTAGCTGATATGGATTAGGGGTTTATGTGATTTGCAGGTAAGTGTTTACCCGCGATTAGCTATAGAGCAAGGAAGAGAAAATACTTCAGGATGCGTCGCGAACGTAGGAAGGCGAAAAAGGAAGGAGTTTTTGCTGAACCAGAACTAGTGCTTGCTTCTGCTGCTGATGCTGATGCTGATGCTGCAGATAGCAATGCTACTGCCTGCTGATTGAAGCTGCCAACCCTTATATCTATTCTTTTCTTTGTATTTCAATCAGACCTTAGAAATTGGTGCATATTTTTCACTTGTTTTGGGGAAGTGTACAAACTTGATTTAAACTTGGTCTGTTTAAAGCATAATTTTTTGCCTTTCTAAAAGGTAGCCTTTTCTGAATGTATTGGCATCAGAATTTTAAATTCTTTAACTTGGTATGTCCACTTTGCCAATTTTAGTGTTTAAAGCATAATTTTTTGCCTTTCTAAAAGGTAGCCTTTTGTGAATGTATGGCATCTGAATTTTAAAGTTCTTTTTATGAAGGGAAACTGTTATGTTAGCAATTTAGATATGCATCTGCAGATGTCTCTTGGGTGGATCGAGAAGATGTATTTGCCTGAATAATATTATCTTACTTGCAACAGGAGGATGAGTTTATGACTTGAATAAAAGGATTAAGCAACTTTGTTACATTGTGCCATTGTTGGGTATTTAACTGGTTAAGTATTTGATTTTGTTTTGTTCGAAACTATAGAGGGTGGAAACTAGTTTTGTTTAATCGCAAGATTGGTGACGGTGCGCCTCATGCTCAATAGGATGGTAAGTGAGAATGCTAACATAATCTGGTGCAGATGCAGCTCAAGGAAATGGAGAAACGCAATACAAGTAAGGACACAAGTCGGGTGGCAGCACCTAGCAGTCCTAGAGGACATTTCAATCCTGAGCAGCAGTGTACAAGCCATCAAATTGACCAATCAATGGCACCCACTGGCAGGGGAAACTCGAAAGATGGCAAAGGAGGTCGCAACTAACAGATTTTCATTCTCTTGGCCTTAATTTTTTGACTTTGTAAAAAAAAAAGAATTGTAAAAGCTTTTCTTGCACAATAAAAAACACAAAGGAATATGAAACTTAAATGCTTGAGAGTTGACACTACAAAAGGACCATGGATTTTCATGAATTCGATTGTGCAATTCAAATTATTGCAAAAAGAAAAACTAATTATTCCAGCATTCAATACCCAATGATACCAAATTCAGATTGATATTCATTGAAGTTTGACATATAAAACAAATCAAAGAACTACTCTTCTTCTTTTCCCCTCCAAAAGTGAGAGTAGCAAGCAGACTTATCTAATGAAAATAACCAAGAACTTGACCACCCACATTCCTTCTAATAGCTTCTTCATGATCCAAAATACCACCCGAAGTTGAAATCACAACATAACGCCACTGCAAGGAATAAGATCATTGAATGACAAGGTAAGTTTTAAGTATATAATATTTTTTTAGCCAAACTGAAATTGAGACAAATATCATAATCTCACCGTGTTGCTTCGATGGAAGCTTTTCGAGGCTTGTTCGGGCATTTTCTTCTATTATGACCTTGTCTTTTACATATTCCACAACGAATCACAGTACGCCCTTCTTTGATGTCCATCTCATTTCGAAGTCTAGTAGAACGTGGCCGACCTTTCTCTGATCGCTTAAGACTATGATCTGGAATCAACTTGAATGGAGGCTCCGGCCAATAAGCTTCATGATGGAGAGGGTAAAATTGAGGAGCCCAAGTCATGCAATACTCTTCAATCGTGTAAAACCTCTCAACATATTGCCAATTATTTAAAGAAAGTCTTCCACATACACTTAAAACATGAGAACAAGGGTATTTGTTAATTTGCCATTTGCCACAAGAACAACCACCTTTCTCCAAATCAACAACTTGCACACTTTTACCTTTACTTGTTACCACTTCAAATAACCCTTTATCCCTATCGAAGGATTTGAGAGAGTGAGCAGTTGCCTTCAACAACAGAGCTGCTTGTTTTGAAACAACTTGCGGAGTGTACATTTCACCTTTTTTCTTAGCACCAATACCCATAGATCGTCTAACATCAAAGTAGTGAACTAATCTATAAAAGGTAAGCTGAACACATGCAGTTATGGGTAGATATCGAGCACCTTTTAAGACACTATTAAAAATCTCTGACAAGTTTGTAGTCATTATTCCATAGCGCCTACCACCATCATGTGAAAGTGTCCATCTAACAAGACGATGCTTGTCTAACCATTTGTGAGCTGCAGAGTTGAGTTTCTTGATCTCATCCATTATGGCATTGAATTTCCGAACTTGATTCTGAGAGCCAGTTTGATAAGCTAACCTTTTCAAATGCGAGTCACCAAATTTTTTATTAAAATTACTAATAAAGTGTCGCAAATCAATAATGATGAAAACCATACGGCTCTAACCCACGGTGATCCAATTCTCATTAACTGCCTTCAGGATACCCTTGTGGCGATCTGATATCAAGCAAATACCTTGGCGTTCTTGTACCACATGAGTTTTT
>AWWV01011261.1:0-21093 GCA_001974805.1 Corchorus capsularis
TGTCAAATTCATCTTCTTCTTCCTCCAAAGTCTTCTTCTTCCTCAAAATCCAATTCTTTGTCGATATCATCATACTTCTAACATGACATTACTAATCATAGCATTCCGAGATAAGAAATTACAATCCTCTGCATCAGTCATTGAAGGTACTGCATTCCAATCAATGTCTCTATCGCAAAATTGACATCCATCTCATTGCTGCTGTAAGAAAAATAAAATATACATTAATAATACTCTTTTTCCTTTTTTTTTCTTCTTGAGTTAGATTCACATCTCAGTTAAATCAAGAATATCACATAAAAGTAAGAATAAAATAAAACATTTTTTTTTGCATAACCATTGACACAAATAATTGAAGTTAGCTTGCGATGAACTCTTGAACTGATCAACTCCTTACTTTGAAAATGTTCAATCATCCCAAAACACACTCATAATTCCAAAGCTTGTTGCTTATAACAGAGTCTATACAAAAAAAAAAAAAAAGAGAGAACACTAAAATAGAACTTATTCGCAAATATATCTAGATATGTAGGAGTTATATACCTGTTTCCTCCATGATTGTATCCTTCAAAGTTCATATCATCTCTACTTGGTTGGCTGCTAGTATCTCCAGTATCACTTGAAACAACTTCAAATTCTAAGTAGAGATCAATATTACTTAATTCTGGATGCTTGGAAAGAGCCGTAAACATAATGTCCACATCTTCGTCATCCTTAATAGGAATAGTGATGCGCCCAAGGTTTATCATGGAAGGAATGATGCGCCAATGGCTTATCATGGAAGGAATGATGCGCCAATGGCTTATTATGGACTTGAAGACAAGTATGGAGAGCATGGAAAGGATGATCAAGGGCTGCAAGGAAGCGTGGACAAGCTTAAAGGAGAGGATGGAATCGCAATTCACCACGAAGATGCCATTAGGTCCGATGACAAGAGCAAGAGCTAAGAGATTCAAGGATGCACTCATGGGCCTTGTTCAAACTCATCTTGAAGACTTGAAGACCATTGAAGTTCAATTGAAGAGCTTTGGTGATGATTTGGGCAAGAAATTACAAATCAATTACAAGTTCATCACATTGCTTGCTATTGATTCTAGATGGCCGGATTGACATCATGGCATGAGCCCATTATCATTAGTTATCTTTGTTTAGGCTTAATTCTATCTTAAATTAGCTTATTTTTAAGTTTGGACCTTATTTGGATTGGGTCTTGGTTGACTAAGTCCAATCCTTGTTTAATTATGTCTTTATTTCCTTTTCTTTGTTGGGTTTGGACTAGTTTTTCCCTAGCCCTTATATTTGGACGAAAATTAGGATTTATTTTAGGATTTTGGTTGACCCTATCACTATATAAGGCCACCAATATCTCTTGTAAAAGTTGAAGTTGAGTTGATTAATAAAGTTGAGGATTATTTTCCCAAATTGATTATCTTAGCTTCATTGTTCTAGTTTGAGCAAACTTAGGGTTCTTCATCTTGTAGAGTCCTAGCAAGCAATTAGGTTGAGATAACTTAGTTGTTTGTGAATCTTGTGATCTTGAGAATTCAATTGCAGGTCTAATTGAGTGCTTAAGGCCGACGAACGAAGAGGAAGACTAGGTTAGGTTTATCGACTACTACAAGTCTAGAAGTTTTGGTGTTTCAAGTTGATTTTTGGCGGGTCTCAAAGGTGGATTTGAATCTAATACAACTAGATTCGTATCAAATAGGTATATACTTCAACATTTGTCCAACCACCGATGGGTACCTACAAGTCATCTTGATTCCGAATTGCAGTCTATCTAAAGATGTAATACTATTCATCTTGTTTAGCAGAGAATTGAAGTTTATTTGCGGATCAACCTTAATAGCTTTGTCAGGAGGTTTATCATAAGATAAACCTTCTAAGCCTTCAACAATGCTCCCATTCCAAAAACAAAGGATAGTAATACTTTTCTCCCCCATATCACTGCAACCAAATTAAACATGATGATATATCATTAAAATTAAGCAACGAATGGTGCATAAAAAATAGTAATACTTTGCAACCAGAAATCATTATAATTTACACCAAGAAACTATTAAATTATAAGAATAGGAAAACTTTTTCCCCATATAACGAATGGTGCATGCAATTTAATTAAGCAAGTCATTGATCATTTTAAATCAAAAAAGTTCAACAATGAAAGTTCGCCACCAACCAGGCTTGACCACTCCCCAACAATTGAAAGAATTAATATTTGACATGATTAAAATTGAAGCACCAACAATTGTCTTGTTATTATACGAAACTTTTCTCATTCTTATTCAATTGAAAATACAACAATGAAAAGCAGAGAGAGGGACTCAAGTAATTAAGAAAAGAAAAAGAAAATAAAAACAAACATACCTTTAATTTGTCATTAGAAAAGCTTGTCAAGAGATGAATTTTAGAGATGGTAAATTAAGATTAGTAGAGAAGACTCAAGGAGTGTTCAACGTAACTTTGTACTAGGTCAAATTGGTTTATAACCCTTATTCCTCGATTAAAAACGCCGTTTATAATTGCTGTTGCTTTTTATTTTAATTAATTATTTAGAAAAGAAAAAGAAAATATGATAAATAGGTTTAGGTGGCATGATTTGTTATAGTTTGGGAAATAAGTTTAAATGTGTTATAGATTGGGAAATAAGTTTTTGAAATGTTATAGTATGGTAAAAAACTCTAAAACATTTGGGCCAGACCAAGCCTGCTATAAAAGCAACAAAACAGGCGATCTGTTAAGCCTAATAGGCCCATTTTTGGCCCAATAAAGAGATCAAGTTTCCTTTTTGTCCCTATTAGTAATTTTGCAACTTTCTATCCTATGAATTTCCATCAGCTAAAGCTTAAACAACCCGAGCTTAAGTATCTCAAGTATTTATCGAGTTTGATTGAGCTTAAAGTTCAAAATTAGATTGAGCTTAAGTCTCGAGTTTTTCAAATCAAGTCTAGTCAAGTTTGATTTTTGATTTTATAACTAGATTGCATCGACTCAACTCAATTATACCTCTATTCGCAAATGGTACGAGTATACGTAATTTATATATATATATATATATATATATATTTAAATTTCATATATATTTCGATATCGAAATCGAGCTTAAACAACCCAAGCTCGAGTACATCGACTATTTATTTAGTCGAGCTCGGACCCCAAAAGCTAAAACTCGATTGAGATCAAGCCTCGAGTTTTTTTTTTTGGTGAAAATGAACAATAAGATTAAAAAAATTAAGAGTTTACAACCCTTGAGAGCGAAAGTCTCATTACATCGTCCATAAAAATATCAAAAACAGTGTATAGAATACAGTCATACACAACAAAAGAGTCAATCAAGGACCTTCCTCTGTTGGCAACGGCATCCGCAAGCCTATTTCCTTCCCTAAAGCAATGAGAGATCCTCACACTCCTTAGGTTGCTCATAAAGTTCCTGCAGTCAGCAATCATAGTTCCAAGTGGATGAATATTGACATTGGCATAACTAATAAGTTGCAAAATAGCTTGAGCATCAATTGAAATTTCCAGGTCTAAAATTCCCCTATTGAGTGCTAGTTTTAGTCCATCTCGGAGCCCCCAAAGTTCAACTTGGAGGCTTGTGGCAATATCGATTTTCCTGGAAAAACCAACAATCCATTTCCCATACTCATACCTTATAACTCCTCCAGCCCCTGAGCTACCAGGACTTCCAATGCTTGATCCATCAGTGTTTAATTTAAAAAAGTCATGGATTGGGGAATCCAACAAACATTCACAAATGTTCTCACATTAAACTTGGGACCAGGTAGACCCAAATGGAAGAATTCAAGAGCTTTAGAAGAAATAGTATTGTAAATACTAAATAGCATTGGCATTCTGGGATATATAACAAACAATAATAATTGAAGTGTGGATTACCAAAAAATCAATAAGGACTCTCACCATATTCAATTGGGGTACTATTTGCATGGTTTTTTGGTCTTTTTTCCCTTGGCTTTTTTGTTATTTCGTTGAACTCTTGAGGGCAATTTGGGCATCTAATATAAGACTTGAGGATGATTTAGGCATTCTATTATTTTTTGCCCCTAGGGTTTGGCTTTCATGTCACAACTTTTGAAATAGTGACTTTTCCACCATTTTTTATGACATAGAGTGTTGAAATTTAGACTATCTTACTTAGGGTTTAACATGATTTTAGGGAATTCTTCTATCTCTCTTAGGGTTTTGCATGGTATGAGGTATTCTTTTAATTTTTTAGGGTTTGTCTATCATGTCATATATGACTTACACACATAAGGTTTTGACTCTTCCACTCTATCAATCTCTCTCTATCAATTTGACCATCTTTGTAAATAAATAATATAGTTTTTGTTATAGATATCTATAATTTATTTGACCCCTTTGTATTTGAATATAGTTTTTGGGTTATATGCCTTTAGTTTATTATAATTTTTTTGCCATCAATTAATATTAGTTTAGGGTTGCCATTGATATGGTTAATTTATATTGATTTACACATCAATTGTGGTGGCCAAAGGGTCTTACCATATTGATTTGGACACTAATTATTGTGGCCAAAGGATTATTATTTAATATATATACTTTTCTATGCTTATTTTGTTTATAGAGTAAATTAAGATTAATATGATATATATATATATATATATCATAGTATATATTAATAAGGTAAACTACATTAAAACCAATACCATATATGGTATTATATTAAGATATCTATACATTCCTTAAAAAAAAAAAAGATATCTATACTTATACCTATACTTATATCTATACCTTTGGTCTTTTTGTGTATGGTTTTTTTGTTATTTCGTAGAACTCTTAGGGGTAGTCCAGGCATTCCAATCCTTTTTTGCCCTCCACCATTAGTTTTCATGTAATTTGGTGTAGGTGGCAATGTTGAATATGGTTGTTCATGTCATTTTTTTTTCATTTCACCTAGGGTTTAATATAGTTTTAGGGTTATTCCTTTATCTCACCTAGGGCTTATATGTTATGTTTAGGGTTTAGATTTCATGTCATGGTTAGGGTTTGGATGTCAACTGTTGAGTCATTTATTGTCTCCTTGAGACATTATTTTATTTTGCTTATTGTTTAGAGAGATAATGTTGTTGATTAAGGCTATTAAAATTGGATTATACTAGCTCTTAATTTTCCTTTCAATTTCAAATTATTTTGTATGTTAATCATGATTTGATTAGTTTTTTTTGTCCCATTTTGTTTTCGTAAGAGAGATATTTTTGATTTAAGCTATTATTGATTCAAAGATGGGTCATTTGTCATTTGATTTAGGCCAAAGTTAGTTGATTAAGATGCCAAAATACCAAATTACTTGGCTTAAAACTTGATTTCTTTGCATAAGTCTGATTTGGGCCGGAATTGATTGGGCCTATATGGCCATTTTTTTTTGACATCAATATGACCATTTAGTTTTCATTTTTTTTAATTATTAGTGGGCACACCTAAGTTTTAGTCAAAATTCAGTAATCCTTGCCGTATGCCACCAAAATCAACAGCTCCTGCGTTTTGCTTTGGTCGGCCTCTTTCTCCTCTCTATCAGATTCTAGACCTCATTTATTTCTTTTCTTCTGTCTGCTTTCTGTCTCTCGATCCTTTCTCTTCCTTATGTCTCTCATTCTAGAGTATTCTTTTTGTTGTATCTTTTCCACTCTCCATTCTTGTCTCTCTCTCTCTTCCTTTTGGTTTTCCAAAAGAATCAAGAAACCCAGAAAATTGTTTCATTCTTTCCCGTTTCTTTTGGTTCTGGGTATTTTCTGTTTCTTTTCTTCACTTATTTTTTGTTTCTTTGTTCGTTTCCCATTTTCTCTTTCAAGAATTTCAGTATCTCATCAGTGAAGAGAAAGAATACTTTTGTTGCAGCATCATTTCATCTTCTTCGATTTCTCCACCGCAGGTCATCTTCTTCTGTTTTCTTCTTGCTTTGCATGTTCTTATCTGCTTCGATTTCATTCTTGCATGTCTTCGTTTTATTTGTTTTCTTTTTGTTCTTTCCTCATTCCATGTTTTTGTTTTCCATGTTTGCCTTCCTTTTGTTTTCCACTTTCCTTCTCTTTCTCTGATATCTGATGACATTGACAGAGGAAAAATGGGTAAGAATATCTGGTATTTTGTTAGATTTTAATGGGTTTTTCATTTTATATCATCCTTTCTAATGGTTTTGTTCACAAATTTTCCATGGGTTTTGCATATTTGATTTAACGTTTTTTTTAATGACACCAATTAGATTTTGTAAAAGATGAGAATGGGATTTAACAGGGGCTAGGTTCAGCGTGGAAGATGTGAAGAGAAGCAGCACCGGAGCTTCCAGTGAAACCAGCATTGACGACCGGAATTGAGATCGGGGTGACAGAATTTTCCAGTTCTCTGTCTTCGCGACTATTGTTTCACAAAAACTAAAAATTTATTCAATCCTGTTTTCACAGGAGATGAAACGACTCGAGTTATTTGGAAATCTATAAAGGAATAGGTAAAAATTTCTTCTCTTGTGTTTTGACATTTTGTTACAGGGTTCGTTTCTTTTTGTTTGATATTTCTCAACTTATATTTCCCTTATTGGAGTTGGATATAAAGTATTTTGACCTTGGCCTTCGTAATCGTGATACCGCTGATGATCAAGTTACCATAAAAGTGCTCAAGTTACTCTTAATTATATCCTACTTCTTACTTGGTTTTTTATTATTCATTACTGTTACTGTTTGGTATATTGCGTTTCTAAGATTCACCCATGGTTTGAAATATTTAAGCAAACTTCCTCCCTGTTTTATTGACATTTAGCAACATCAGATCAGTTTAGTTGGGAAAACCCTTCTAATGTTGCTATGTGCTAATTTCAATTGTTCACTTATTATCTATATGCCTGCATATTGATGCTGGAGTATGTTGCTCTTGGAAAGCAGAAGCATGAAACCTGACAATTTACTGTTAGTTAGGCTTAAGATTAATGTTTTCTTTCTCATTTGATTTTAGTTTTATTCTTTTTTAAGTTAACCATTTTGCCTTTTAAATATTTTGGTAGGAGGATTTTTGGCTATGCTTATCCAACATATGAATGTTGAATCGAATTAGCCTGAGATTGAGCAACTGCACTTTTATTGCCACTATTAGTAGGTCTCTGAAGACAACATACTTTTGTTTTCCATATATTGTGTAATTTAGTTGCATTCTGTGTGTTTGTTTCTATGCTTCAATGAATGGATTTCTAACTGCTCTCTTCAAGGTTTGTAATCTCCAATCACTTTGCTATTTAAATTTGAGTATTCGATTAGGAAATAGGAACAATGTGAATGTAAAAATTGTTAATAAGAATTTCCTTTTGATGTTGGAGGTGCTGATGGTGTTTTACTATCATAACTCAAGTGACATCTATCCTCTTGGAAGGTAAAACTCGCTTATCTATAAGTATTTCCTTCTTTTTCTTTTTTGCCTTCAATTTCACCATGTGCATCAATGAGCATATTGCATAAGATATTAGAAGCAGCATTAATCTATGGGAATCAGATTCTATATACTTTAGTCTATTGGTGTATGGGAATCACATACATTACGTTCTTATCTTTTGCTCTATTATTGCTCGACCTATAGAGGTCTCTTGAATGTTAATATGGTGGCATCGTGAGGTAAGTACATAAATGCTCTTAGGAATAGAATTTAACTGTTTGTTCATGGTTTTCCTGTCTTATTCCTAAGCAGATTTTCATGTTGGTGTTAAGTCTTAACCCTCTGAAAACCCCTATCAACTGATGCACGCCCTCCACGGGCTATACCCAACCCAAACCCAAGTTAATTAGGTTTGCTCTTACCTCCATTTTTTTTTGTCAATTTCCTTTAGTTTCCATCATGAAATTCAATTCTTCTTATTTCCTGTAACATTTTCAAGTTTCTCATCCTTTCCTGTCTATCTTAACTCTTGAGAACAGGAAAGGAAGAGATCTAGGCATTACCATCTCAGGTGCTTTTGTTACCAATGTTGTGTTCTAACTTCTGTCTTTTGTTTCATGGACCCAAATTTAAAGATTCCATATTTAGCTTCTTTTTGTTTGAATTTTCTTTTACTTTGGCAAGCTGTTTATTTCCTTCTTACTTTTTGCTTTCATTACGATGTATATGGTGGTAAACTTGGATTAATCAAACAACTCTCCTGCAATGTATTAGATTATTTTGTAGCCTATTTTCGCATGTTATTGAATATGGAATATATTATGAAAGCATATGCGGTGATTCAACCATCATTAATATCATATTCTTTCAATTTGTTGCCCCAACTAGCATTACTGATTTGCCTTCCATTTCAGCTAATCACATTCACTTGATAGATTCATAGTTCAGTGTTGTTTTTTTTATGGTATGAAAATAGCTCAGTGGAGCAACATGGGTTACCACTTACCAAAATCAGCGTGAACACCAGGTATATTCATTTTTATTTAATTACAATGATCTAAGTTGAATGTATATGTAGATCTTTGCATTCAATATGTGCAAAAGTGAATTTCATTAAACATGCCCAACATTTTGGGATGCTCTGAAGCTATAGTGGTACTGATTAAGAGGTCTTAAATGTAGAAAGAATTATTCTTAAACCTGTCATATCTTATTTTGACTTTCCTTAACTTGGCTTAAACCTTATGTTGGCAGTTTGGCACAAGCATTGGTGGTTAATTTATGCTTGAAAACTCAAAACTGTGTAATAATTGCAAGGACATGTGTTTTGGGATGCTTTCCACATCCATCAGATGCAGCAACTCAAGTGAAAACCCCAACCTCTCAAAGCCATCAGCCGCCCCTGTTCCTGCCCTTGCACCAAAGCCACATTGAACCATTTCTCAAACCTTTTCTTTATACCACTACTACTAATTCTTCATAGTTTTGAAACTGAGAGGGTCCAATTTATCATTCTCATACAAGGGATCGTCACACCTATCAAAAGGGTACTCATGCGGTTTGGATTTGATAATTTGAAATGTCTTATGACTTTGATTGATGAGATTTTGGTGAATTTCAATAATACTAATATAACAATTGAAGGGAATTTTATCCTTATTTTCCTCAATTTTATTGATTTTAGCAATTGCAGTTCTTGATATCTTATGCTAATTTGCTATGTAAAGATAGAAACAATTCACATAGTTCTTGAACAACCATGGTTTTCCAGGCAAGGCTATTGAAAGCAGTTGTTACAAGTTAGGCATTAATCATTTTTAGTGTTTTAAGTGCATTAATTTATATATATATATATATATATATATATATATTTGAGGTTGCCTTTATGGTGTATATTCTAACACTTTTTATCACATAATTAGATTCTCCTCCTTCCTCTTTCTTCTTTTCTCTTAGATACAAGGCTTATTGTGCAATACTTTGATGTTGGTTTTACCTCTGACGATGATGTTCTATCTTAGTGAGATTCATAAGGAGTAAGGAGAGAAGGGAAGCATCATAGATGTTTCATGATGTCCCCAAGGGGACACCCCAGCGGTTAAAGCTTGGGACTTCTTATGGGAGGTTCTGGGTTCAAATCCTGGGATGGACGGGGTGGGATTATGGGAAAGGAGAGGGCTACCTCCTATTGTGTAGTCCATTTCAATATCATATTCATGAGTAACAAAAAAAAAAGATGTTTCATGATTGTCTTTTGATATTTCCTTTAAGAGTGCTCATTTGTTGGCTGTTTAAATGCTTAATTTGTTAACATAATTTCTCTATAACAGGACTGAAACAGAGTACGTAAGTCAGATGCTTACGAAGATCAAACGATTTGCTCAGCATCACATATCTGGTTTGTTGCACATCCAAGACAGGTTGGTCTTAGTGAATGTCCTTTGTTGCTTTTTTTTTTCCCGCTTGATGCTTTATTTGCTTTAATTTTTCTTTTCTTCTTGCTGTTTAGATATTGTATGGGTCTGCAGAGTTTGAGCAAATAGAAAAGACTCTTGATCAAATCCACCAAGAATGTGCCATTTACAATGTTTATTATGATTATGCTAGGAGATAATGACATGAAGAAATGTGGATTTGAATGGAAAGTTGCAGGCGCAGCTTTGTTAGACATGTATGTCTCCAAACTTAATGAGATGTTATTGCCAAGTGTTCCTTGAAGGAGCTCTTTTCTTAAACTTATGTTGTATGTAGTATAATGTAATGTAATGCAATGCAATGCAATGTAAATAGAGCTGCTAATTGCCCTATGTCTTTAAACTTCCAAATACGTAATAATCTCCCTTTTCAGAAATTTATGATAGGAAAGGGTAATGTAAGAAGGCTTTCAAAAAGTCAAAATGCTGATATTTGTTTTTGCTTTAAGGGCTACTAAATTATTATGCTTACAACCTACTCGTACAAATTCTTTGTCTACTTTTAAAAATTTTTAAAAACCCGCTACAAAGTGCGGGCTCAAAATCTAGTAGTATTAATATCACTTAAAGAAAGTGTACATAATACTATTCCTGATGAATGTCTAATATAACAAAACTATTTTTTTTTATAAGACCCCATAGGCCATATATATATTATATATATATATATAATCTGGTAAAGGTAAAGCTAATCCGAGGTCTTTGTCCTGTAAAGCGAATCTGAAGTTTTGCCTTTGTCGTCCTTATGTGAATATCGTTCCCTATCAGGTGCCAAATGTCATAACACATGAAAGACTTGTTAGCAAAACAATACGTTCAAAATATATACTGCTTGGCTCCTATCCAATATTTAGGCATATAATATAATATATATATATATATATAATATATATAAGAGAATTGAATTTTACCATAAACGGTCGAAGTAAGGCTGTATGTAAGTCCTACGTGCAACTACAGCCCTGATTTAAACATTTTGAGAAAAAAAAATCTCAGACATATCAAAATATATATATTATATAAATATAATAATTTACTAGTAGTCACATATTATTAACTTACTCTGTCAAAATTAATATGAGGAGATTATTATATGTACCAAAAAAATTACCAGATTATTATTATTTTTATATAAATTATAATGTACGATAATAATTTGTAATTAAGAAAATAAATCTAATTTTCCACGATAATAATTAGAGGAGATAGTCAGCACTCACATCCGCCCAATTTCAGGGACAACAGTGAAACATGCAACAACAGTCGCACCTGGAAATTGATAATTGAGAATTAAAAAAAAAATCTCAAAAATTAAAAAAGCCATTAATTAATTATAGTATATGGTATGATATTAAACCGTGGGATTAGAGGCACTAACCAATTAACGCAATATCTACCGGATCAGCCATTCTGCCTTAAAAGTAAGAAAGTAAAGAAATTTGAAATCAATAAGTAGCAAAAAAAATTGAAATCAAATTCAAATAATAATTAGTTATATAAGCGTATAGCTTTTTGCTATACTTATTTTTTTGGTCAAGAATTTTCTATATAATATGTTAAGATTTACAATTATTATAAAATTAAATTTAAAAAAAAAAACTAAAATTGAAAAAACTATAAATACTGAATTTAGAAAATAAATACTAGAATAAAATAGATTTTTAATTTATCTTCTCTTAATATTAGTTGGGCGTACAATACTACCCGTCCACTTCTAAAATCTAAATAACCTAAAGTCCTAAACGACCTTATCGTACTAGAAAGTAATATACAAATTAAATAATAATAATCTAAATAAATACTAGAAAGTATCCATCAAAAAAAATAAATAAATACTAGAAAGTAAATTATGCTTCTAAAAATTATCGTACCTGATAAAGAAAATAGCAAATCTTTTTTTTTTTTGGGCCACAAGAAAAATAGCAAATCTAATCGAGAAGAAAATAGCAAACCGCGATGATGAATCCTATATGTGTCAAAACTCAAAATCTAACTCTTTAGCTACGATGTGAAAATAAAACTCAAAATCTAAGAGCTCGTTTGGCATCGTTTTTGTTTCCTGTTTTCTGTTGCCAATTTCCTGTTTTTTGAAACAAAACAGTGAAAACATGTTTGGCAGGCTGTTTCTGTTTTCAAAAATTTTGGAAACAGAAGCAGTGTTTTGGAAAAAAGTGGAAGCAAGAATTTTGTGTTTTCATGTTTTTCCAAAACACTTCCAAAACACAGAAGCAGAATGATGAACAGTAACTCACAAACCTTTTAACCATTTTTTCTTTTACTTTTTTATTTAAAAACATACAACCAAATTGTGTATCCAAACATGTTTTTGTTTTTAAAAATTGACAGCGTAACAAAAACAAAACGAAAACGAAACAAAAACAAAAAACAGAAAAACGAAAACGATGCCAAACGACGAGAGAAACATTAATTAAAAGTAATTGAGGGTTTAGGGTTTAGAAACAATTAATTAAAAGCCTTAAATATTAATTAAAAATAATTAAGAAAGGGAAATATGTAATTACGAAAAAGGGTAGAAGGAAAAGGAATGGGGAAACTCATAGAGGGGCTTTTTAGTTATCCGAAAAGTGAGAAAAGACCAAAAATTGCCAAAAGGTGGCACCACATTAATCCTCAATTTGGCCTTTTAGTAATTTCCATGGTAGTTAAAAATAATATATAGTATATATATATATATATATTTGCAGTTTTGTTAAATTCGTATTCTATTTCTAGAATTTTGTTAAACCCATATTTTTATGATTAAAAAAAAAACTCAAGCAAAAACACTCAGAAGGCCTTCTTTTTATGATAAAAAAAAAAAACTCAAACAAACAAACAGAGAGAGAAATTGAAAATGTATCTAATTTTTTTTATGCACAATTGACTTTAATCACAGAATCACTGTATGTTTTCTGCACAATTGACTTTAGTGAAAAAAAAAATCACAGAATCACAAAAATGAAGAATCAAAGTCACTAGGGCTGTGATTTTTTTCCTTCATATCAGTGATATCAGCCTGAAGCTTCTTAAGCCGCTCAAGTATCTCTCCTTCTTTACTGATAAAGAAACATATATTCCTAGTATGGATGCGGCAAAAGAGATGGTTTTCATCACAGGTTTAAGCCTCTTTACAGAATACCCCTTAGGTGCTGATTTTGGGGCTCCACCTCCACCATTGTTGTTTTCAGCGGAACTTGAAGTGTACCTACGAACAGATCCTGCAGCACCATTGGTGTATCCCCTTTGGAAAAACAGAGGTGCCTTTCCAAAATCTCCAGCAGCAGGGTAGGTCCTCAGTCGACCCTGAGAAAGGTGAGTTGTGGCTTGCCGTGAGTAATAATATACATGAATAAATCAAAAGAAACAATGAAACAATGTCTAACCATGAATCCGGCATTATATATATATATTTTTGGTGAAAACATTATATTCAACACATGTACCTCACCCTCATGGGCTGTCAAATTTCAAAAAGAAATCAGCCTAGAGCACCATGTACAGTTAGCTTGAGAATCAACAAACATTCACATATATATATTAATTACCTCTATCATAGTTTTACGAATTCCATCATTGTTGCCAGCACCAGCAGCAGGGTAAGCAGGGTAGGTCCTCATTGCCAGGATTTCGGTTAAGTGGGTTCAGATTCTTTATAAACTTCTATTGTAGCTTACTCTAAAGTTGATTTAGCATTGTGTGTATATAGACCTGGCAATTCGTGTTTCGTGTCGTATAAATGTGTATAATTTAGGAGTATATGGCCAAACACGAACACGACACGAATAACTAATCGTGTCATGGTCTTAAAAACGTTTACGAGAACTGTTTATTAGTCGTGTACACGACACGACACGACTAAACAGGATTTTTTAAACGTGTAACAAAAAACACGACAAGACATGACTAACACGAGTTAAACGTTTTAACACGAATAATTTAAACATGTTAAAATTACCAAAAATCTTCCTAAAACATTTATAAAATTACACAATGTTAATGATTTTTTATTATTTTCAAAAGGTCAAATTGGTATTTTACTTTAAACAAACATATAAAGTTATAAACGTTTACTACACGTGTTATCGTTTTAGCAGTTAACGTGTTGACACGGATAATACGACTAACTAAACGTGTTATCCGTGTAACACATCGTGTTAGCCGTGTTTTATACGGTTATGACACGAAAGACATTTTCCCTTAATCGTGTTGACACGATTAAACACGAAACACGTTAAGCCCAAACACAAACATGGTAAAACCCGTATCGTTCCATGTCGAACAAAAGTGTCGTGTCAGAAATTGCCAAGTCTATGTGTATAGATAATAAAACCTTTTTTTAGCTCAAAAGCAAAAATCAATAGCAACACTAAATAACCCTTATTACATATTAAATTCAAATGAGTTCATTATACATCTTGATTCTCAATTTTTAGTTTTAGTATGGTCAATATTGTGATTTTATTTTTTTAATGTGGTCAAAATCTCCAAAATTTCTAAATAATGGGGTCAATATATCAATTTTACCTTAAATATTTTATATATGTTTAAAGAAATTAAAATTTAAGTGGGTTCAAGTGGCTACGCCACTGTCCTCAGTCGACCTTGCGAAGCTGGGTGAAACAAAGCTGATTCTACTATTAGTATAAAAGCTACCTAAGGGGGATAAGCTGCAAGCCAAAATTTAGAAAGCAACTGTTTAATAACACTAACCTAGCACTCCAAGACCACCATGGTCAGTGTTTGCAGTACTACTTTTGTTGCCCATTCCCAGTTTAGCAGCTACGAAATTCTGAGAGGTAAGAAATTAGCAAGTGTCCAATTAGTAAACCAAGGATCTAATTACAAACCACAATTCTGGTTTCAGTTCATATGCAGGGCTAGCATGAAAAAAGCAGCTTAATATGTAGCATGGCACAACAACTCCAGTTCAACTTTTGAACAAAAACCAATTTCTTGACAAAACCATATATATTCAATAGATAGAATTTTCAATGTTGGTAATTCTACAAAGATTGCTATTACCTAAAAGAGAATTAAAAATCAACATGGCATTACAAAACAGAAACCTATGCAGGGCTAGCATGAAAAAAGCAACTTAATTATATGTAGCAAGTGTCATGATTATTTCGAATTCAACCCACAAAATTAAATCCAGTTTCATCATTTCATTTCTCAAAATAACAAAAGATTCGAAGATGGTGCGTGCCAAAAGGCAATGTAATTAAAATGGCATTGAGAGATAAGCAAAGAAACCTTAATTGCCTCAGTATTGCACACCTCTCCGGTGTCTTCCCTGCTACTCTCATAAACCCATTGGTTCATCTCTTTCATCCATTCCTTCATTATTTTCAGTCTCTCACTCTGACATTGCATATAAGTATAACAAAATTTCAGCATTCTTTTCTTTCTTTTTTTCTTGATTCAGACATTTTGTCAAACATCAATATTTCACAATCCATATCAAATCAAAAAGGCTAAAAATCTTGGAACACGAAATAAAAATCAATTGACAGAGGAACAAATTCCAAATGAAACAGAGAACAAACCTTGTTGGGTCTGTCTTCCTCGATCGATTCCAACCCCATCTCGTTGGAACTTGAAGAATTTGAGGACTTGACGAGAGATGGGATATGATCATATAGAGACTTCCTTAAAACAGGTTGCTTAGAAGGCGAAGCAGAGCCAGAAACAGTTGCTTTGGCGAATGGTGCATCTGCCATGACCTTTGCACGCTCTAAATCTGAAAGATTGATTCTTGGAGGAGTATAGAGCGATGAAACAGAGCGATGAAGTTGCGGAAGAGGGAGCTTGGAGAAGCCGGAGACTGAGATGCGGTTGTCAAGAAAAGGTTTTTCCGGCTTGTATTCATGATTCATAGGGCTGGACTTGGAATTGGTGGCGTTGCATGCACAAGTTGCGCATCCATGGCGGTTTTGCTGGTTGTTTTTTGTTGAGTATATTAGATTTGGGCGCGAGGCCTACTAGCCAATTGAGGCCCAAGCCTCATACAAGGTGTATATATAGCCAAGTATGGCTCATAAACTGATAACATGTCATAACATGAGAGACCGCAACCTCATACTCTCCAACTCTCACCACACTCAAAGAGGACCCCTACTGACTTGACCATCGGAGGAGGTCCCTCCGGCATCCCCGGGGGACCCCTTCTAACTGGTTTTCTCTCTTGCAGGCCACCCGGAGCTCCACGTTGAAGTCTCAACATTATTTGGCCTCAACATTTTTGAAGCTGTCAAGGCGGAGCAGTTGAAGGTTGATGGATTCTTGGAGTTGTTGATCATCTTCTTCTTCATTTGGAACCTCAAGGTCTGGTTCTTGGTAGATTTCACTCATTGTTTCTGTCTTTTTCTCTTATGGAAATTTCGAGTTTTCAATCTTTTGTTGAATTGAAATGCAGGGGAAGACGGAAGAGTGAAAAGGAAAAGTAACTATATAACAGTTAGTTAGTTTATATGGAGCTCTCGATCAAGTGCAGAGTAACTGACAGACCAATAATGTCATGCCACATCATCCTCCAAGATTTTGAAGGAGGGAAATACAAAGGATGCTTTCATTTTCCAAAGTGACAAAGGGGTGGTCCAAGCTAGAGCCTAGAAAACAAATGGCTTTATTCAGTTACACTATACTATTTGTCTATAATTTGTTCACTTAAGCTGCATTTGCATGCTAATCAAATAAGTAGGCTGCAAGCTGTGTCATCTTTAATCATCAGAGTCAGCTGCATCCTGGGAAAAGAAATCATCCATCAATTGAGGATTTTAACAGTGGAAACAAAAAGGGAACATAATGAGCACACAATGTGCCAACTTACACCAGCTTTGGGGTGACCGGCCCATGTTGAATGCAAGAGTATCCACCACCTTTAGCAGGAGGCAGCTTTAGATGACAATCAGGGCAGCTTTCATAGTACCGGCCATTAGTTGTGTCAACCTCGGTAACCTCTGCCTCAACTCTAAACTTCTGACCCTGTTAAAGAGTTTAAAGGGAAATGATTGAACGAAAGGGCAGACTGAATGATGTCACAATTAAGATAAGAAGAGAGCAAACCTGAGCTTTTTCAAGGGTGAGATAAAGCAACTCGAGTATGACTGCATCCTTTGCATTGGTAGAAGCAAGGGACTGAGATGTGTGTTCAGGTGCCAAATAATTCTTGAACCTAGAGAGAACAGTTGTCAAAAGTAGCAAAGAAAAAAATCAATGACATTGACACCAAAAGATCGAGACCAGTAATGCAAGAGTAAAACAGTGAAGAATGCAGAGCCAAACCTATGTCTAATCTCCTCAGCCTCTGGGATGTCAGGGTTAACATAGACCTTAGTGGCCGATAAACTCGAGAGAAACTTGGTTTCTACATATAATGATGAATAAAAAACACAGAAGATAATGATGAAAGATGTGGTGAATAATGAGAGAAGATGAAGACAGAGATAACAAAACTGATTTGTACAAATGCAAATGAAGAAAGACAAATCGGTGATATAGAATGAGGCTTCAAGAAAGGAATCTGAATATTCCCTAACAGTGGTACCGGCAACTACAAATATGGGCTTCTGAGGCATAGCAGCAAATTCAGCAAGATTGAGATGGGATATGTGGCTAACCCAGAAAGAGACTCTGAGGATTTCATCACTGAAAATGAAGCATAGTAAGCTACGTGAAAGACATGGATGAGGATATAAACCTATTGCAAAAAGAATAAAAATAGAGAGACAAAGAACACTCAGCCAATGAAATACCTTAGAAGCCTAAGGTTGACATCAACTTTATCAGACATGCGCATGCCTGAATCAACCGAGATAGCAATAGGCTCACCATACCCAACAAACATTCCAATCACATCTGCGAGAAAACGAAGGAAGGAGAAAGACATGCAGTTATAGAAAGGACAGAGACAATGATAAGGCACGTGAAAAGTACATAGGAAATAACGAGCAAACTTGTAAAAACAGGGTCCTTCTCCGACCTTTCCCTAATCTCAATCATGTCTGCAAACCTAAAGAAATACCTAGGATACTTATTGATTCCCTCGGTGAGTTCAATCAGCTTAGTTGAACTATTGAAATAAATTGTGAACTCTGCAGGAATAGATTTATATTTCTTCTTCCGGTCCAAAACCTCGAAATGCAGAATCTTGTACACCTTTCCCTCAACAACTTTGTCAGAAGAAAACCTATGCATACAGTCATGGGGAATGACAACTTTTATAGAGCCACCCTGAAAGAGAATATGAATCATTCATTATGCCGCTGAAGAGAGAGAGAAAAAAAAAACATAAGCAAAGGTAATCGATGTACCCTGTCATCCACTAGCAAGGGATCACCATTAATAGGGATGGTCCCTCCTAGAAGAACAGTTTCCCACTTTCTAGCAATCCTTGCCATGACATAGGCAATCAGACCAGGCCTCAACTCAGACAGTCTGGCATGGATAATCTCTTGAGGCTTCTGAAACAGTCAAGACAACAGAAGCAGGGCATCAAGATTCAGTAGAGAGAGCGAAGAAAGAACACATGCAGACATGCAGAAAGGCAAACAACCATAGAAACATAGGAAAACATGAGAAAAGAACAAAATCTGAAAAACATGGGCAGATCAGAGATGAAGAAAGGGTTGACAACCGGTGGAAACAGAGCAAGGGAGAAAAGACACAGTAGAAACGTAAGCAGATAAGAAAGGACCAACCTTGTCAGGAACGGCAAGAGCCATAGCATAAACTGAAAAAGAAAAGAAGAGAATAAGATGAAGAAAAAATCAAATTGAGCAGCATAAAGAAATAGGGGACAAAAGAGAAGAAGAAGGAATTATAGAAACCTAAAGTAGGGAGAAAAACCAAACCTGGAGAGAGATATGGAGGGCGGGCAAACCCCAAATTGAAGCAAACCAATTTTAAGTGCGATCTAAGGCCACGAAACAGCGAGGAGTGAAGGAAACAACAAAGGAAATTGATGGGATGAAATGAATATAAAGAGGTGAGGCAGAAGATAGAGAAGAGACCAGGCGGCAAGAGGAAAGCTTGGGTGGGACGGGACTGTATGGGCTTGGTGTGAAGGAAGAATGGGTCGAGCCAATTGGGCCAAAAATTAACACATGCAATTACGATTAACCCAGACTAAATAGTAGGAGAAACTCTAACTTTAAAGCGTTAGAACTGGATAAGAGTAATTTCACTTTCTCTTATTATGGTTCTTCATAATAAACTGAAATTTATTGGAATTTATTAAATCTCTATTGGTTGTTTATGTTAAGTAATTGGTTAAGTCACCTGCCAAAATTTGAATTATATCCGTATAATACTCCTTTTGTCCCCTCTTAGAAGCTTTCTTTGTTCCAATTAATAAGTCTTATTATCAAACCAAAATACAATATTCATTACTAGTTATTTCCAAAATTAGCCTTGCAAGTGGTAATGATAGTTAAGAGAGTGAATGGGAAAAGAGTATGGGGACAAAATAGTAAAAGAAGGTAAATGTACAAAGAATTGAGTCATAACTAATTTTTTTAATCTTGATGATATAATTAAAAAACACTTTATATTTTGGAAGAAAGATAACATTTAAGTTGGGATTGGTGTAAATGTGATTGGTATAGTACTAAGTTGGGATTGGTATGATTAAAAATGATGAGTTGATTTAGATAAATGTGAGATTTACGTTTACCTGTTCTCTCACGATTCGCTTGGTACACATAAAATCGACAACATTTGGTGTCATCTTAATCCACCTAAAATTCCCACTCTGTTTTATATCTTTCAAGCATTATTATAAATTGAAACTTATTCGGATTTATTAAAACTCCATTAGTTGTTTATATTAAGTAACCCTTTAAAAAAAGTTTATGCTTCCATTAGTTTTGTTTTCCTTCTTTATAACTTTGCAACACTTCTTCTTTCATATTGTAAATTAGCACAATTTTTGCCTCTAGTCTTGGTCTTGGTAAGTGGTCTATGTTAATGGACAGACCTAAAAGTTTATGCTTCAAAGTGATGCAGGTATTGGGAGAAAAGCTCAAAGACATTGAGTTAGTGATACAAGAAATCAAAACAACTTAATGTCCTTTTTGTCACTTGAAGTTGTATGATTTTGACGTTTTGTCCCTAAACTTTAATTTTGGACATTTTATCCATTGAATTTGCAATTTGAAACCATTTTAATCCCTCTCAAGTAATATTGCTAATGTGCCGCCTTGGTCTGACGTGACCTTGCCACGTGGCATTGCGATGTTAGTAATACCATTTGAGAGTGACTAACATGTCCTTATATCGCAGGTTTAGGGGTCAAAAAGTCTCAAATTGAAGTTTAGGGGCAAAAGGTCAATTTTAGACAAATTTAGAGAGCAAAAAGAGAATTTAGTCAAATCAAAAATTTCTTTTTTACCAAAAAAAAATAAAAACTCACTTCCTATTTTCTACACTAGAATGGCTCCCATATTTCTTTTGGTGTGAGTAATATAAGCACAAAGATGCATGGGAGCTAGCTATGACTAAATACTAGTAATGCAAATAAGCAATTGTTTTGTGCATTTCTGAGCTAGGTTGCTTCTGTGGTCCAGCCCAGTCCAAACTGTCCACGGTGTACCTTCCCGCCCTACCCTTTTTCAAAGCCCTATAAGGCTATAACCTCAGCCCTAATTCCCTCTAACTTTCCCTCCCTTATTTTCCCGCCTCCCAAACGCTCATCCTTTTCATCACGTCATCCGTGGTCCATCCAATAATTTCACATCATGTAACAAACATTGTCACATCAATTGAATGCCATGTCATATTTTCTCCCAAATTATTATTAAATAATTTAATCTAATTAACGTTTACAACCTAAACGACAAAGTTACCATCTTCTCTTTTTCTCTCCCCACGATATTTTCCCCAATCCTCTTCTTCTCTTGGCTCGATCGACTCCACCAGGTTCTGCCCTGCTTTGGACGGGATCTCCCACCTCGTACCATTAAAAACTCTATTATTTTGGCACACCAAAGACCCTAGCAAGTATAAAGTCTCGAGTTTTTCGAATCAAGACAAATTCAGTTCTTGATTTTATTGTATTAACAAGACTCCACTCAATTATAACTCTCTACTCGAGTATATGTGATTTAAAAAATATATATATAATAGTAGTAAATCAAAACCTGAGTTGTAACTCTTAAATTAATGAATCTAAATCCTAAATTTGAGCTCTAGACTAAAATCTAAATCCCAAGAAACAGAAAAGAAAACT
>AWWV01011263.1:0-32083 GCA_001974805.1 Corchorus capsularis
GCACTAACCATTGGAAGCCGTCCTCCTGGGGCGGCATGAGTAATTTTTACAATTTTTTTTTTTACATAATTATAGATCTACAACTGAAATCTACAAAATAACAAGATATATTTCATAAAGATTTTCATACCAGTAAAGAAGATTTTAGTTCGAAGGTTTTAAAAGATTTGGAGTTAGAAAATTGAAAAAATATGAATAAAGGGCAAAAGTGTAAAAAGTGGGGCGGTGAATAGCAAAAATAGGGCGGTATTTAACAATTCAGTTTTCTATTTACAGTTTGTGAAGCTTTTGTTTCTAAAATTAAATTGAAAAAAAAAAAATCCTGACCGTTTGAGCTAGAATCGATGAGTCATTTGATTGAGGGTAGGCACTCTTAAGTAGATGAGGGTGGGCACTAACAAAATTTACATGTAAAATCAAAGAAATTTGTAAATTGAGAGTGGGCAAGTGCCCACTAATTTTAGGAAATTTGTCAAAGTAAAATTGTTCGATTAGGAAAATATTTTGTGTATATTTTATTAAATGAAAAATATAAAATACTTTTTATTCAATAAAAATTTCAATTAATTTCACTAATTTTAACCCAAATTGTAAAAAGTAATTCATTTTAAGGGTAAATTATTTTTTTGGGTACATATTTTAAGGGTAAACTATGAAATTAAAGATTTATTAGTATAGGGTTTTAGAAAAAATAGAATCAACCAATTTCGCTAAGTTTAGCCCCAAATTAAAAATTTTAATTCATTTTAAGGGTAAGTTATCAAATTAAAGATTTATTATTAATTAGTGTTTTAGAAAAAAATAAAAACAACCAATTTCACTATGTTTAGTCTTAAATTAAAAACATTTAATTCATTTCAAGGGTAAGTTGTCAAATTAAATTTTTTTATTATTATAGGGTTTTATGGAAAATAAAAGAATCAATTTCATTAAAATTATTTCTAAATTAAAGATTTTGGTTTATTCAAGGGTAAATTGAATGAAATTAAAGATTAAATTTCATATACCTTCTTTTTTCATGAAATTTATAGACTTTTAAAGGTTTAAGTTTTAATGCATTTTTATGAAAGATATAATTTTTTTAAAAGAAAATTGAGGTTTTTAATGGGTTTGGTTTTAATTTTAGATTGGAATACATCAAGAGAAAAACTGATGGTTTTGATTTTTTTTTGGATGAAATGAGAAATCTCAAATCTGGAGAGAGAAAAATGAAGAAAAAGTTACAAAAGTGAAAAAAAAAAATTAAAAAGCTAGCAGCTATTTTGGGTTCTAAAAGGGAGTTAACAGGCGTTAGAAATGATGTTGCCGTTAGTTTTGTCAAAGACAAAATAGAGCGACGTGTCTTTCTGTCATGATTCCACCTCATACAATTGCAGGATTGCAGTACCTGCAATTGCAGGTGATATGCTCCCGTTAATCCGCCCCTGCTCAAGCCTGGTGCATTGCCAGTTTGCCACCACTAGTACCAGACTAATTTTTCTTCTTTTAAACATATCTCTTTACATCTTTCCTGAAATCTTGAACAAGGGTAAAAATAGAAAGTTTAATCTAACATCAGAGCGAGGAAGCCACAGTACCGCCTTAGAACCAGTGCCGATTCAGATTATAAAACAAAAATCAAATTTTAACATGTGTAAATAATCTTCCAATCCGATTTATAAAGTTCCATGGTTTTTATTCAGATTTGTTGGTTTGGCAAGGAT
Organism: Corchorus capsularis; assembly: GCA_001974805.1. Classification (NCBI taxonomy): domain Eukaryota; kingdom Viridiplantae; phylum Streptophyta; class Magnoliopsida; order Malvales; family Malvaceae; genus Corchorus; species Corchorus capsularis. Next base: position 1,704 of record AWWV01011263.1, read on the forward strand.
AATCGGACACCTTTTGCTTTCTCTTTACCTAGAGCCGGTAAAAGCTGACTCGATTGCGGGTATCCAACCCGATCGTCCGAAACCAAATCCAACCCAATTTGATTTAACCAAAAAAGTCAACAAACCCAATCCGTCCAACCTGAAACCGAAACTGAATCAACCCAAAAAATGACCCGAATTTTGGGTGCCCGAACCCGAAATGACCCAAATCCAAAATGACCCAAACCTGATCAACCCGACAGATTAACTCGAAATGACACGAATTAAAATTAATTATATTTAAATTGTAAAAACTAAAACTTGTGAAATAATTAGCAAACATTATATATTTGATAGTTTTAATCCAATTTTTACCACATCAAATCTCAATCTCATAATATTTATTGCTAATTTTTTTAGTCTTTGATTGAAAGTTGAAACTATACCATTAATATTGATGATTACAAATAATAGAAAATTATTTTATATTTTCTAATTATTTAAATATTTATACTTTAATATAATATAGTTTATATAAAAAATCAATGTCAATGAATATTTCAATCAATACAATATATTTATAAGTTATATAAGTTTGAAGAGGTAAATAAAATGGATTATAAGTTATAATATAAATAAAATGGATTAAATTATTTTGTGCTATTGTGCAGAGTAGTTCTCAGTGTGTAATGCAATTCAATCCCCAAATTCTCACATTTGTTCAAATTAGGGTATGACAGATTTTAATTTGTTTGATTTAAAAGCTTGCATTTTCATAATTTGTTTAATTTAATGTTTAATTAGTTTTAATTTGAATAATTTACAATTAATTTTCATTAATTAGTGTTAAAACATATGCATTACATATTTAATTTATGTTAATTTAAAATTTAAATGTTGCGGTTAATTTAATTTAAATATTTAATTTATATATTAGTCAATGATCATTGGATCAAGATATTGTTCAATTTTGATTCTTATATAATATATGTATACTATATATATATATATTTGTTTTTTTTGAAAAATAATAAATATAATTAATAATAAGGTAAAAGATTACAACCAAGCAATCAAGTTTGATGTTCTAGAGACACCAAGCTTGGTCAAGGAATCAGCAAAAAAGTTTGCATCCCTAAAGACATGAACAAAAGAGACATTCCTAAATTAGAAATCAGATTTGAAAGTCTATTATATTATATATATAGTATATATATAGTATAAATTAGAGACATGGCCTAAATATATATATATATATACTATATATATTTGTATTGATTAATTAAGACTTAAATCTTTGAGATTGAAATTATCAACTATATTAATGAAATTTCTTATAACTATTCTATCAAAAATGTTATAACTACAAATGGAACTTTTTTTTTTTATTAATCCCAAATTATAAGAATAGAAATAAAAATTAAAAAAACGCAAACTTGAATGACTCGAATCAAATTTGAAACCCGAAATGACCCGACTATTCAACCCGAAAAAATGAATTGTAATGACCCGAACCCAAAAACCCGAAAACCCGAAATTATCCGAACCGTACCCGAAACTGAAAACGACCCAACCCAGAATTGACCCGAACCCAAATGACCCGACATTTGATCGACCCGAACCCAATCCAACCCGAAACCGAAAATTACCCGAACCCGTATGACCCAAAAATTTCTTAACCCGAAACTGACCCAACCCAAAAACGAGCCCAAATCCAACCCGGCCCACCCATCTGCCAGTTCTAGTCTTTACCCAATCTCCCTCTATGGAACTTCACTTGAAAGAACAATTATAGGTTTTTCATTAATGAAATCCAAAATAGGTATAGGAAAAAAAAGAAGAAGAATAAGGGGAGAACCAGAGAAAGAAGAGAATATTTTCGTGGGTCATGATAAATTGCTTTTAGCTTTTCTTCCCGGTAGGCCAAGGGTAAAATGAAAGAGGATTTTTATATTTCCGGTTTTTCAAAGTTTTTTTTTCAGGTTGTATTCTACACAACCAATGGTCCATATTCTTTACTTAATCTCTATCTTACAGGTGTCCCAACCTTTTTTAAACATATTCAATTTTAATCTTTCTGAAGTTGCCACCAAAAAGGGGTAAGTGGAAATAACAAATAAATTTCAATTTTCAAACTGTAGCACCGTCCGGCCTGCTCACGCAGCCAGGCTCCCCTCTCCTTTTGTTGTTTTTTCTAATCGAACCCCTCTCCTCATATCAACTCAACAAACACTCTAGCAAGTAAACAAATAAAGCCACAACTCAGTTACTCCTTCTCTCTCTTATTTTCATTTTCCTTCTCTCTCATTTTCATTTTCCTTTTGTTTCTAGAGCCCTCCATTTGTGGTCTCAGAGCTCTCCAAAGCACAGTAAGCTCGCCTCCATTTCTTCCTTTTTTTCTTTGAATCTTTGCTTTAGGTTTTTGAATTTGTTTCCATTTGGTTATTGCTGGCTTTTGGATGGTTGATTTTAGATTTTCAATCTGCAGATCTGTGATAGACTAACACAGATTCTTTTTCTTCGATTTTTTTGTGTATTTCTGCACTTTTTTTCGCTAATTTTATCCAGCTGTGGCCTGTAGTTTCGCTAATTTGATGTTTAAGCTCATCTTAAAGTTCTTGGAGCTGTGTTATGCATTGAAGGTTTTTTAATTTGATAGTTGAGGAATACGTTTTATTGGTCTTTTACGAGTTAATCAGGTTTTTCAAATTCTGGTTTATATTTTTTCGTGGAGAATGAAGGTAATAAAGGACTTAAACATTAAATACTAATAGAATTCTCTGTTTGGCATTGGTTCAGTCAGGTAAAAAGAAAATAATTTCGTGATTAAAAATTATTTACCAAGACAATGTGAATTTTCTAATCGAAACGCCATTTCTAAATTTGAATTTTAGAGTTATTCATTCTTCTATCAGAATGTTCTAAATGTAGCTTAAATCACGGAATTAGAGTAGTAAGCCTTTCCAAACTATTATAGTCAACATTCTCTGCAATACACTTCTAACTTCTAGAATTTGAAAATTTTCTTTAGACTTTGAAGTTCTCATATATGCATATCCATTTCATTTCATTTACCTTTTATATGAATTTCTTTATACCAATGGAAGCACTGTTTGATTGTTTTTCTATTTTTAAGTTTGAATATTGCAAGCCATTGAAGAATGTCTTCTCTGGAGAACTGTAAAAAGCTACAAGTCCAAATCCAACCAATGAATGGACAGGAGAATTTGCCTTCACCAATGGACATCTCACCAGCATATATCTCACCAACATCTCCAAAGGATATCTGCCCTCGATATATGGATGAGCCTCAACACCAAGAGGAAAGAAATACAACCTCACAGGTGTGAGATTGAATACTATATTTGCTTAGGTTATTAGCTTATCTTATGTAGCTTAGTGTGAGAAGACATTTGACCAATTGACATCATTCTTGACAAATTGACATCATTGCAGATTGATTCATTGGTGGATGAGGCATCCCAACTTTTGAAGATGAGGATAAGGCATCATGCCTTCTCTGCACTAAAAAAAAATTGAGGAGCTTATGCAAATAGGGTCAAACCCTCCTCAAATGCTTGAGATGAAAGCAACAACTTTTTTCATTGTAAGTATATATACTTTACTCTCTGATATTTTAGTTAATAGAATGGCTGTTCAAATTGTGTTTAAATGTTAATTGTGCAGATTGGAGAGTATGACATGAATCATTGCAGATACTCAGATGCAATTACAAATATTACTACTGCCATATCTTTCAAAGGAGGCTCACCTCAATTTCTACATAATTGTTTCATGAAGCTTGGCCTTGCCTACCAAAATGAAGGCCAAATCATCGATGCAATCTCGGATTACAGCCTTGCAAAGGCTTTGAATCTCAAATCTTTTGAGGCTATTAACATCAAATCTTTTCTTGAGGTTCTTTCTGATTTTCTATGTCTTATGTTTTACTTATTGTTATTGTTACTTAGTGTTATTGTTACTCATTGTTATTTATTTTTGTAGGCATCATGTAATATAGCCACTCTATATCTTAGGATCAACGCTTATGGATAAGCGTCGAATGTGTTGCAAAGCATCATTCCTGTTCTTGAAACAAGCCCTGAAAACTTCAATTTATATTAGCAAACCTTAGCCACTCTAGCATGGAGTTCTGACCTAAAATCCAAACCTGAGTTGGACTGTTTCCAGATTTTGTAAGTTCTGATAGTCCATCATCAACTTCATATGCAATTCATTAAAAAGATGTTAAAACTTAACTTCATAGTCCATCATCAACTTCACAAAACAACAATGCATCAACTTCAGAAAACAACAATCCAAAAACAAGAGACCAATCCAAAAAGTGTGACAGACTTAGAAATTGTTTCTATGATATGTTCCTTTTGAACCCTTTTCATCATCCAAGTAAAGGAGACCAATCCAAGTAACATATCGAGGTTGAAAAGGAACACACTTTTTGGATGATGAAAAGGGTTGAAAAGGAACATATCATAGAAACCAGGGACGGATCCACCATGGGGGCACCGGAGGCACGTGCCCCCACTCAAATCCTTCAGGCTCGTGCATGAAAAATTAATCTAACGTGTTTTATTTTTGTAGTTGTACAGCTACTAAATAACACCATTATATAATGGGAAACCCATTTAAGGAGAAAATGTCAAGTGGCTTAATTCATGCGTGCCACTTGTTAAGGGACAGATCCACCAATGGGTACGTGCCTCCACTCAAATCATTTAGCCCAATTAGTCTATGTTGTTTTATTTTTGTAGTGCCCAAATGTCCAATTTGGGTCTAAACCTTTTCGGACTTGCTCAATTTGAGCCTAAAACTTTAAAGTGCACCAAATTGAGCTTAAACGCTATCGAAATCAACTAATTTGGCCTTAAACTAGACAGTGTTCTGGCTGTGAAACGCACGCGCCGTTACCGTTTCAATTTTTAGGCTCAAATTGGTCACTATTTGAAAGGTTTAGGTTCAAATTGGGCAACTTTTAAAATGTTTAGGCTCAAATTGGTGGCTAAAAATTCGAGGTGGACGCGTATTTTCTTTCACTAACACGTGCTTTCTAGCGCGTGGACTTCAATTCCAAATTTTTGTCTAAATTAGGCCCAAATTGGTTGGTTTTGGAAACCTTTAGGCCCAAATTGTTACGTTTTAAAAGTTTGGACTCAAATTGAGTAAGTTGGCAAACGTTTAGGCCCAAATTAAATATTTGGCCTTTTTTGTAGTTGTAGACCCGCTAAATATGAGAAAATCCAAAAAAGTATAGTAAAAAATTAAATAATCACGCATTAACTATAAAACACAATAATATTTTCTATAACCGGTTCCAGTTGGTCACTTGTATATCTTGTTCTTTTATATTTTAAAATTTCGTTTTTATCATCTCAAGTCATAGTTAACTTCATACTCTTTCTTACGAGACTCCGATAAATTTTCTTCTATACTTTTTTGTTTGTTTGTTAAACCAAGGGTATTCCTATTACTTTGGATGAAGATTAATCTTTTTCGAGTTGAAAGATTAAAACTCTACCGACAAATGTGCTTTCGGAGATCTAACTTGTGTTCTCACCTTGTTCAAGTGGATACCACCTCAACCAATCACTTGTTGGTAATACATTTTTTTCTTTTTCTTTCCTTTAAATATGCTTTGTAGTATTTACAATGAGAATAGTTTACTTCGATTAAATTAAAAATTATGATAACTCGTAGAATTTTTTTTAATATTTTCATTTGATATAATTTTTTATACATTTCATTACATTATATATAGTTATTTAAAGATAAATTATATTTATTTTTATATATAAATTTGATAGTATAGTGTGCCCACATTACATAAAATTCCTGGATCCGTCCCTGATAGAAACAATTTCTAACTCCAAATTGATCTTTTTATTTTTTTGGTAAAGAGGAGGGCCAAGCCCTTAGACAAAAGATTACATTAATCTAGGGAATGCTACTCCCACAGCATCAGCCATCAACAGGTTGATAATGACTGTTGGGGGAGTATGAAAAAGTAAAAGACCTTCCATCGGTACCCTATTGTTTTCCGCAAGCTAGTCAGCAACAAAATTATTCTGTCTAGGCACATAATTGATTGTCCAATTCCAGTACTTTGCCAGCAAATCTCTGACTGATTCCAACACACAATATAAAGGGTGGTTCGAACTAACACCCTCTTTGATCATATTAACCGAAGTGGCTGAGTCAGATTCAATCTCTAAGTTTCTGATCCCTTTACTCCATGCCAGGGATATACCTTGATGGATGCCCCAAAGCTCTGCCATATCAATGGAGCATTTGCCGATCGCCTGTGAAAAGCCTAATATCCATTCCCCATAATGACCTCTTATAACTTCCCCAATGGCAGCATCATTCGAGGCATGGTCCCAGCTGCCGTTGGTGTTAAGCTTTACCCATCTTTCCAGAGGTTTGTCCTAGCCAAATTGCACCTCAGTTCTCATTTTCTCCCTTCCATTTTGCACCAAGAGGTCCCCTGTTTCTTTGATTGCCTTGTTGATAAGAGCCACCTTGGTATTAATAGAGGTGGACTTGTTCGAGATGCTGAACTCATTCCTGCACTTCCAAACCCTCCAGCAGGTAATGGCAAAAACTAACTGCCATGGCCAGCATCCAAACTTTCTATTTCTTTGTTGGACTAAATTAACCTTCCACCATAGGGCACGTGAAGAAAGCAGAGTTGGATTCATTTCCTAAAAGTTTCATCTTCACATCCCTTGCAGCATGGCAATCTCGCAGGATGTGTATTGTGTGCTCCATGGCAGCGCCACATAACTTGCAGCTGACATCGACAGTGAACATCTAGCCCTTCTATTAGCATTGGTCATAATTCTATTATTCCAAGCGAGCCATAAAAAATTTTGAATTTTTGGTTGACACTTAATACCCCATATAGCTTTAGCAGTCGGGTGTTGTTCCCCTCCAATATCAGTGATGGATTGGTAGGCGCTTTTGGTCGAAAACTCCCCATTAGATGTTTTACCCCATATTCTTTTATCACACTTGAATTTACTAAGCTCAATAGGCACCACAAGGATTTTCTTCACCACATCAGGCGGCAAAAGATTCTGGAATTTATCAAGTCTCCATCCACCATCATCATAGAACTGATCAACCATTTTGTCAGCATCCTCATCGGGCACAGTCTCATTCACCATGTTGATAAGTGTGGTTTCCGTAACCCATTTGTCTTTCCAATACTTGACCAAGCTTCCATCCCCAAGCCTCCATTTAAGCCCCTTTACAAGTGTTTCTTTTCCTGCCAACATACTCTTCCAGCCATGCGACATGCCTCTAGAGTTAGAAGTAGACAGGAAATCTTTACCTTTTATGTACTTGTCTCGGATGACTTGAGCCCATAGTTTGTCATTCTCCTCTATAAGCCTCCACCCCAGTTTTGCGAGGAGAGTCAAGTTCATGTCTCTTGATGACCTCAAACCAAGGCCACCCATATCCTTTGGCAAGCAAACAGTCTCCCAGTTAACAAGGTGTACCTTCCTTTTATCAGCAATGCTTCCCCATAAAAGGGCCCTGCAACATTTGTCAATCTCATCACACACGCCTGAGGGGAGCTCGCTGGTTTGCATTGTGTAAATAAGCACCGGTGCTGCGGCAGATTTAATGAGTACAGTCCTTCTAGTAAGCAAAAGAGTATTAATATTCCAGTTCGCAAGTTTTTCTTGTACTTTCTCTACCAAACTCCAGTAGGTCTTTTTGGTTACCCTGCTATGGATGAGGGGAACACACAAGTACTTCCCCAAGTCCTCTGTTAATGGGATTTTGGCTCTTCTTGACAGCTCAAATGCCTCTGACTTTCTGATATTATTTGAGGCACAAATTTTAGACTTGGCTAAACTCACTGATTGCCCAGACCAGAGATTGAACTCCTTGAGAGTTTCAACAACAACCTCCACCTGTTTAACAGAAGCATCAGAAAACAAGACAAGATCATCAGCGAAGAAAACATGAGAAATTGGGGGACCAGATTTACTGATTTTAACTGGCTTCCATCTTCTTGCTTCGATTTTATATTGGATGAGATGTGAGAGCCTTTCCATTCCAAGAACGAAAAGGTAGAGAGATAATGGGTCACCCTGCATCAATCCTCTGGTTGGTTTAAATTCCTCAGTCTTTTCTCCATTCCACAAAATTTGGAATGATGTGGACCCCATACAATGCATGACTAGTGAGAGCAGGTTGCTGTTAAAGCCAATTTCCAAGAGTATGTCACGCATAAACCCCCAGTTCATCTTGTCGTAGGCTTTCTCAAGGTCAATTTTCCATGCTAGTGCTCCCTTCTTCCCTTTTTTCTTTCTAAATGTGTGGAGCATCTCCTGTACAATCACAATATTATCAACAATTTGTCTCCCCGGGACAAAGCTACTTTGAGTGGGGGCAACAACTTAGGAAGTAGAGGTTTCAATCTGCTCACTATAATTTTGGATATAACTTTGTAGGCTACATTGCACAAACTGATAGGTCGCAACTGATTAATTGATTATGGATGCTTGACTTTTGGGATGAGGGCGATCAAGGTCCTGTTAAGCTCTTCTGGAAAGGATCCCGTAACGAAGGCTTCACGAACCTGGTTGGTAATGCTTGCTCCCACGATGTCCCAGTTTTTGTGGAAAAAATGGGCTTGGAACCTATCTGGTCCTGGTGCTTTGAATGCACCTATCTCAAACATTGTCTGCTTAATTTCCTCTTCACTAACTGGCCTGTGCAGATCAATAATGTTTTGTTCCTCAATTCTGGGGAAGGTTACTGATGGGTTGGGGTTGACTCTGTCCACAAGAGACTCAGTATATAACCTCTGGTAGTGTCCCACTGCCATGTTTTCAATTCTTACTGTTCAGTAATCCAAGAACCACTATTGTCCTTTAAAGCTCTGACTCTGTTTCTGCTCCTTTTCACAAGGGCTAGAGTGTGGAAGTATTTAGTGTTCCTGTCACCTGACTGGATCCACTCAGTTATCGCTTTTTGAAACCATAGGAGCTCTTCTTGTTTGAGAGTCTCATTGTACTGCTCCTGAAGTTCTCGCTCCAGTTTATTTAGTTAGTCTCCATTACACCTTGCTTTCTGTATACCACCGAGTCTGGCCAATATCCTTCTCTTCTTCTGAAGAATATTGCCGAACGACTCTGCATTCCATTGGGTGAGATCAGCTGCAAGTTGTTCTAGACTGACATGTGTGTGTCCCTCGCTCTTTGCCCATGCATTCTTGAGGAAATCTTTGAAACCAGGGTCGAGGAGCCATGCACTTTTGAATCTAAATGGTTTCATTAGCTTGGAAGGAGGGGGGAAACCATCCGTATTGAGAAGTACTGGGCAATGATCAGATTTATCCACCCTTGGGAGGTGCTTGGCTACTGTATCGGGGAACAAATTCTTCCAACTAGCATTGCAATAGAACTTGTCTAACCTTTCTTTGAGTGAAGCTATGCTTTTTGGGATTTATGCCACGTATACTTTGGGCCAATGAATCCCATGTCCAGCCATTCACATGCTTGTATCACTTCCTGCATCTATGGCAATTGGTGTCTCTAAAATTGGATTTCTTCGAAGAGGAGGCGATTTCGTTGAAGTCCCCTCCAACAATCCATGGTCCACTCGTGTTTTAGATCACTCCACAATTGCTCCCTATTGGAAGGTGTCGGGCTGCCATAAACTGTGGTGAAGTTCCACTGCTCATCCTTCCTCTTAACTGTGACTGTGATTGCTTGGAAGCTCAACTCTTCAACTGTAACATCGACACTTCCACTATCCCATAGCAACCAAATGCCTCCGGAAAACCCTAGCCCTTCGAATAATTTCTTCTGCTCTATCATTTCCTACTCTAGTTTCCATAACACTAACCAACGCCGGTTTGTGGACCCTAATCAGCTCTCTAATACTTCTAAGAAAATCACTTCCTGCGGCTCCTCTAACATTCCACAGAAGGATCTTCATAGGGAATGAGTTTGGATAGAGAGGTGTATCAATGGAATCCACAGATTCCCTCAATTCCGTCGAGTCCACCCTCCACAATTACTAGAATGGGACTATCAATGCTACTTCCAGAATTAGTGGAGGTGGGTTCGGGATCAGTTGAATCTTCAACACGACTGAATTTAGGATCGCCGGCGGGAGGATCACCACTGGTCTCTCCATTTTCGACCCAATCCATGCGAATTGAGAGGGATAAGTCAGTTTGGAAATCACTGGTTCCATTAAGATTATCTAGAAGACTCGGTTAGAGGGGAATGGTGGGAACGAGTGGCGATGCTGTGGGAGGCGGTTGAGCTTGAGAGGGAAGGGTAGTGGGGGTTAGAAGAGGGGTCAAGATCGGGGTTGGTTGGAGGCTATCTCGAGTTAACGACGTGGGGTTGTTGTTCTTTGGATGAACAAGGGTTTGGGTATCATTCGATTTAGGTTTTCTAATGGTGTTTTTGGTCGTGGTGGCGGGGTTACTAGGGGAGGCACCACCTTAAAAAATCAGGCCTTCTTGGGATTTGGGAGTAGCTAGGGAGACATTACTCACCTGAGCTTTTGACAATCTAACTGGGTCGTGAGCCTTGTGTTGGTTGGTGATGTCAAAAAAGGGCCTTAGGGTTGTCATTACCATTCTTGGGCTTCACTGTGGAAGCACTTCCATTTGCTGTTTGAGTGATCTGCTTTTGGGTTTGGACCCGGTTTGGGCTAGTTTGGGGTGCTAACATCTTCCATATTGTTTCCTCTGTCAGATTTTCCATGCACCTTGGAGCTTTGGGAGTTCGTTTTGCTTCCATTATTCCTTCTTGGTTTCCTTTGGGCTACCATCCATGGCCCATATGGAGACGCCACGTTTTCGCCATCATGGTTTGCCTGTTCACTTTTCTCTTTAGGGTCAGCCAAAGATTCCTCCATTTCAGTGGCTTTATGGCTCTCCTTAAAGATTCTCTGGTGGCAGTAAGAGGTTTTATGGCCATAAATACCACAATCAAAGTATATTTCATCAAGACCCTTATATTCAACTCTTAGCCAAACTGTACCTATCATAATTTGCCCCACGAGTGCCTTCCCCAAGTCAACTTCAACGCATACCCTAGCATACTTACCCCGCGCCGAATTTTCTGTCGGTTTGTCAACTTTCACCGTCTTCCCTATCAGATTCCTGGCTGCCACAAGTTTGGATCTATTGAAAAATTCGATGGGTAGTCTCAGAAATCTCACCCAAACGGCGGTTGTTCTAATAGCCACCTGATATGGCCTGAAAAGTGGCTTCCACCGTCTGATGGTAAGGTAGTGGCCGGCCACCAGCCATGGTCCTTTTGACATAACCTGATTATAGTCGTCTGGGTTTCGAACCCTAACCAGGAAGTACTCATTACCGAAATCCACAAGGGAGAATTCCTCCTTCAGATCCCAAATCTGCTTCAGCCTATTAAGGAGGAAGTTGTAGCCCACCGTCTTTCCCAAGACCTTAACAATAAGGGTTTTCTTCTAGGGTTGGCAAAGCTGTTCATGTTCATCTCTGGATATTTTGAGCTTAGGGCAATTTGGTAAATCTGGGCTGCAATATTCCCAATCTTCCCCTTCCACTTCATTATCGACCATGGCCTCTTCCTCCAATATTTCTTCCCAGCTTAGTTTCAGTTTGTAGTTTTTATTTAGAGCAGCATCCCTGAAGCTTAAGGGAGGTGTCACTCTTCTGATCGAGTCAAAAACAACCCTATTGAAGAATTATTTCAAGAAGCAAGAGTTGAAGATTGGAGCTTATTTGCAAAGGATTGAAGCCAAGTCCAGAAGAAGCCCTGAAGTTGAGGATTTTTGGATTATTTATATGGGAATATACTCAGTCCATATAAACATATAATTGGAGTTAAAATCCCAATTTGTAGGCCTAATATCCAAAAGAATATCCAAATCCCGCAATAATCCCGCAGATTTGTGATATAAGCCCGGTTTCAGCGCAGTCTTCGTAGCAAGGCCATAACTTTCTGCTCAGATGTCCGTTTTAAGCCCGTGAGTAGCCGTTGGAAAGCTAACTCCGAGCTTTACAACTTTCTTTTGAAGTGTAAAGCCCAGATCTGCCATCTTCAAGTCCGAATTTCAAGTCGAAGTTCCTGCCAGATTCCAGAAAATTCCAGAATCCTCTTTTGACTTGGATTCTACTCTAGGATGACATCTAATCCAACTTGGAGTCTAAGTCAGCCCTAAACCACCCTACCTTTGTTTCTCCACTATAAATAGCCACCTTAGGACTAGATTTTGTATGAAAATTTTTATTCTCATAAGATATATTGTTTAGTTGAAGATTTGGAGGAGAAAAACCTAGGAGCCGCCGGCCCCTCTCTTCCTCATCCATGGATAAGTTCTCTTCTTCTTATTTGTGGATGCTCACTCAATTTATGAGTGAGTAATCCTTTTCTTTTCTCCAATGTAGAATTTAATTGATCTCTTGACTATTATCATGGTGAGATTTTGTGCTTATATAGGAAAATTGTTTTGGGTATTTCTTAGATCTCTGTTTTAATCCTATGTTGCTTGTTTTGATGGGTTGGAGTCGACACTGCCTTGATAAATTAGGTTAACATTAGCTAGATTAGATCTAGAATTAGAACCTCAGATTTAATCATATGTAGCAATTGGATGAGAGTTAGACCTCCTTCCAAGAGAGATAAGAATCAACGACCGAGAAATTGCTCGTTGTGCTTGTTTATAAATTACTTGTACTTAATGCTTTATTCCTAGACAATCCTTAAGCCCTAGAACGGTAATTGATTGTTGAAAGAGTAAAAGGGGTAGATTAAGCCCTAGAACGGTAAATTTATCTAATTGAGGTAATGTAAGATTTAAATCACCAAGCTGTCCAAGGTTTTCATAATTATTAGATATCAATGATCCATGCTATTTATGTCAAGAGGGAGATTAATTCTATGTTGGAGGGTTTTCTTTAATTGTTTTTCTCAATTTATTCTCTGCTTTTTAATTAATTGTTTTCTTTAATTTTCTTGATTACTTTCTTAGTTAATTTTGTAGTTTGTAGATTTAATTTTAAACTCTTTTCCAAAATTCTCTCTATTTTATTTTTTTTAAGAAAAAGAATAATAACCAATTTCTCTGTGGGTTCGACCCCTACTTGCCCTAACTATTCTTAGTTAGTAATTGTTGGGATATTTATTTTATGGTCATTGATGAAACGATCATAATTTTGGCGCCGTTGCCGGGGAAATTGTGTTTCAATTTCTTTTTCTTTATTCTTTTTTATTAGATTTGCACTTGATCATCTTTGTTTTGCAGAAAAGATCCAATGGCGCAACCACAAACGTTACGGGAGCTGAACTTCAACAGTGAGATGCCGCCGCTTTGCATTGATTATCCTACTTTGGATATGGCTTGCAAATTGCCGTCAGCAGTAATCCACAAGATGCCTACTTTTCATGGATAATTTCATGAGAACCCTCATGATCATCTACATAGTTTCTTTATCAACTGTGCTGCAATCACTGGGATGCCTCAAGAGGAAGCAAGACTTCGAATTTTTCCTTTGACATTAGAAGGAAAAGCGAGAAACTGGTTCATAAGTCTACTATCAAAATCCATAAATTCTTGGAAGAAAATGGAGGCAGAATTTTTGAGCAAGTTTTTCCCTGAAGCAAAGCGTGCAGATGTCAGAAAGAAAATCACCTCTTGTCAACAACAACGTGGCGAGAAGTGGCATCAATACTGGGAGAGATACAACGAAATCTGTGCAAGCTGCCCTTACCACAACCTGAGTGAAGCACTTTTGATCCAAAATTTTTATGATGGATTACTCTATGACGATCGAATGTATATTGATTCTGCAAGTGGAGGAAGCTTTACACTCAAAACACCGGAGGAAGCAAGGAAGCTGCTCAACACCATGACAGAAAACATTCATCAATTCAGTACAACAAATTCATTAGCAAAGGAGCCCGAACCAAAATTTCTTCAAGGGATCAATGATCGTTTTGATAAAGTCAATTCGGCAATTACTTCCTTGACCAATTTAGTTCAACAACTAGTTTTGAATCAAGTGGTGAAGCAACCTCAAAACCATCAAACACACTTGTATTCAAATCTAGGTTGCACTAATACGCAAGCGGGAATTAATGCTATTGAAGAAACTCAACATTGGTGTGCACAAAAGATGGAATTGCCTGATGTTTTAGCACCACCTGCGATATCTTCTCCACCAGCATTTGTTTTCCCTGATGTATCTGATGAACCAATGTAAGGAGATGAAGAGACGTCAATCAAGAGCAACTTACCTGCTGCACCACCAAAAGCTGATCAAATTCAATCAGAAGACGAATGGATGGAGGAGATGCGAGCTAAGTATGATCCACTACCATTCCCTCAAAGGTTTGCACAACAACTTAATTCACTCCGGAAACTAGAGGTAAACATTCCAATGGTAAATGAGATGGTCAAAGTACCAAGATATGTTTCTTTTCTCAAAGAATTATGCATCAATAAAAGAAAGCATGCTGAAAAATATGCTTGTATGAATGAGAATATATCTGCTGCATACCAAAGAAAATTGCGACATAAATGCTATGACTTGGGATCTTTTTCAATTCCATGCAATATAGGAAAGAATAAGGTGGACAATGCCATGTGTGAATATGGATCTTTAATTAATATCATGCCTTATTCTGTCTATAAGCAATTAGGAATAGAACCTCTGCTTGAAACTGATCTTACTATCCAATTTGCTGATAGAACTAACCATACATCTGGAGGTTTAGTTGAGAATATTTTAGTGCAAATAGGAGATTTTGCTTTTCCTGCAAATTTCTATGTCTTGAAGATGAGTGAAGATGATCTATATCTACCTCAATTACCACTGCTGTTAGGAAGACCGTTTCTAACATTAGCAAGGATGAAGTTTGAAGCACAAGATGGAACAATCAGCATGGAATTTGATGGGAAGCCAATTACATTCAACATTAATGAAGCCATGAAAGCTCCTGCTGAGATCCATTCTATCTTTGCCATTAACACAATCAATGTCTGCTCTGAAGATGTACAAACACTTAACCAAGAAGATGAATTTTAAGTTGTACTTACTAAGAGTTTACATCAAGGCGATGTCGAGGAAGCAGAAGTCCAGATGCCAGAAGAAGTAGCAGAAGCTGTCAAAGATTTAGGATCAACGGAAAGAGAGGTGGAATCAGTCTCTTACATCAGCCTAGAGCCAACGCTCAAGCCTTTGCCATCTATCATTCAACCTCCAGAATTCAAGCTGAAACCACTTCCTGAAGGCCTGAAGCCTGTTTTCCTTGGAGACAATGATACCCTGCCTGTTTTTATTTCAAGTAAATTGAATGATTTACAAGAAGAACACCTAATTAGAGTTTTGAAGGAATACAAGGAAGCAATCAGATGGACTGTAGCTGACATCAAAGGAATCAGTCCTACTATATGCATGCATAGGATTCGACTTGAAGATGATGCAGTAGCCGTTCGACAGCCACAAAGAAGACTGAATCCAAACCTCGCTGAAGTTGTCAAAGAAGAAGTTCTCAAATTACTTGGAGTTGTTCTCATTTATGCTATATCAGATAGTAAGTGGGTCAGCCCTGTCCAAGTAGTTCCAAAGAAGTCTGGATTCACCGTCGTAGAAAACAAGGATGGAGAGTTCGTTCCTCAAAGACTTCAGAATGGATGGAGAGTGTGCATCGACTACAAAAAGCTGAACTCTGCCACGAGGAAGGACCATTTTCCACTGCCGTTCATAGACCAGATGTTGGAAAGATTAGCCTGCAAATCCTACTATTATTTTCTGGATGGGTATTCTGGATACTTTCAGATTCCAATTGCACCTGAAGATCAAAAGAAGACCACCTTCACATGCCCCTTTGGTACGTATGCTTACACAAGAATGCCTTTTGGTTTATGCAATGCACCTGCAACTTTTCAAAGGTGTATGATGAGCATCTTTCAAGATTATGTGGGAGATAAGATGGAAGTATTCATGGACAATTTCACAGTCTATGGAGATAGCTTCAATCATTGCCTTAATAATCTAGAACTCATCTTGAAAAGGTGTGTTGAAACCAAATTGGTATTGAATGCCGAAAAGTGTCGCTTCATGGTAGAACAAGGCATTGTAATAGGCCATGTAGTATCCAAAGAGGGGATGCAAGTCGACAAAGCCAAGGTCGATGTTGTCCAAAACCTGCCCTATCCAACATGTGTCAAAGATATCCGCTCTTTCTTAGGCCATGCTGGATTCTATAGAAGATTTATCAAGGATTTTTCAAAGATCTCAGCACTCATGTGTAGATTACTACAGAAAGATGTAGAGTTCGAGTTTGGAGACGATTGCAAGGAAGCGTTTGACAAATTGAAGACTGCCCTCACCACCACTCCAATTGTGAAGCCACCTGATTGGAAACTACCGTTCGAAATCATGTGTGATGCATGTGACATTTCTATTGGAGCTGTTCTCGGTCAGAGAGTTGATAAGGTACCTCATGTTATCTATTATGCTTCAAGAACTTTAGATGCTGCTCAGAAGAACTACACCACCACAGAAAAAGAGATGTTTGCCGTTGTCTTTGCTTTGGAGAAGTTTTGACCTTACATCTTGGGATCTAAAGTGATAATCTACTCCGATCATGCTGCTTTGAGATATCTTATGTCAAAGAAAGAAGCAAAAGCTAGGCTTATGCAATGGCTTTTGTTATTTCAAGAA
The DNA here is from genome assembly GCA_001974805.1 of Corchorus capsularis. NCBI lineage: Eukaryota > Viridiplantae > Streptophyta > Magnoliopsida > Malvales > Malvaceae > Corchorus > Corchorus capsularis. The sequence continues at coordinate 18,394 of AWWV01011263.1, forward strand.
TTCGATATCGAAATAAGGGATAAGAAAGGAGCAGAAAACGTCGTTGCTGATCACCTAAGTAGAATTGAAAGCAAGGAAGAAGAAACTGCAATCAATGAAGCACTGCCTTTTGAAGACCTCTTAGCCTTTTCTCAAGTTCCTTGGTATGCTGATATAGTTAACTACTTAGTTGCTCGCCGCCTACCTCCAGATCTTAGCAAGTGGAAGAAATTGAAGGTCATAAGTGATGCCAAGTATTACTTATGGGATGATCCATATCTATGGAGACATGGATCTGACCAAGTCATGAGAAGATGTATTCCAGATCATGAAGTCCAATCAGTTCTGAAGTTCTGCCATAGCTCTAAATGTGGAGGCCACTTTGGACATAAGAAGACCGCAAGAAAGATTCTGGATTGTGGATTCTATTGGCCTACACTCTTCAAAGACTCTTATGAACATTGCAAGACTTGTCCACGCTTTTAGAAAGTTGGAAGTATATCGAAAAGAAACTAGATGATTCAATCTCCTATAGTCGTTGTTGAAATCTTCGATATATGGGGAATTGATTTCATGGGACCTTTTCCTCCATCAGATAAGAAGAATTAAATCCTTTTAGCTGTGGACTATGTTTCTAAATGGGTAGAAGCTGTAGCTACGGAGAAGGATGATGCAAAGACAGTAGTCAAATTTATAAAGAATAACATTCTTTATAGATTTGGGATTCCAAGAGCCCTCATTAGTGATCGTGGAACTCACTTTTGCAACAAGATTGCACAATCACTCGTTGAAAAATATGGAGTTAGCCATAGGGTGTCTACTGCGTATCATCCTCAAACCAGTGGTCAAGCTGAAATATCCAATCGTCAAGTGAAGCTGATTTTGGAGAAAACAGTCAATGTCCAAAGAAAAGATTGGAGTATGCGACTAGGAGATGCTTTATGGGCCTATTGTACAGCTTATAAGACACCTCTAGGTATGTCCCTATATAGAATTGTGTTTGGAAAACCATGCCATCTACCTGTGGAGATAGAACACAAAGCATGGTGGGCAGTTAAGCAATGCAATCTTAACTTTGACAAAGCTGGAATTCAAAGGATGTTACAATTACAAAAGCTTGAGGAAATTAGGAATGAAGCCTATGAGAATTCAAGGATTTATAAGGAAAAGACAAAAGCCTTACATGATCAAAGGATATTAAGGAGAACATTCCATGAAGGTCAAAAGGTTTTGTTATTCACAAGCTCAATAAAAGGATTCCCTGGAAAATTAAAATCTAGATGGGGTGGTCCTTTTGAAGTTGTGAAAGTATATCCTAATGGATCCGTGGATATTTATAGTCCAACTAAGAAAACTCAGCACAAGGTCAATGGACAAAGACTTAAGCCTTTCTTTGAGCCATTATCAGTAGATTTGATTGAAGAAATTGAGTTGGAAGAACCAATTTATCTTCCAACTTAAGAATTTAAAGAAAGAGAAAGTCAAGTTAATGATTTTAAACAAGCGCTTGTTGGGAGGCAACCCAATTTTAATTTTAGTTTTTATTTTTAGGCTTTATGAATTAAATAGAAGAAAATCCAAGGAGTAAGAAGTACCAAGTATCAAGCTTTAAACCATGCATAACCGGTTGTAGCTCGGTTAGTAGGCATGCATGGCCGGCTATAGCTTGGCCATGCCGCGCACCATGCTAAGCATGGCCGGCCATGGCTCGGCAATACCGCACCATCTTCATGCCATTGCTCGGCTATCACCAAGGCAACACCTTAACTAGGCAAGCCATGCCATGACCCGAGCCATGCAGCAGACCGCTCCGGCCCAGGCATTGCCCAGGCCATGGCTCGGCTAGCACCGCACTAGGCAGAGGCAGCACTAGCATGCCGCAGCCGGTACAACCAGGCCATGCCGTGCAACACCAGCAGCAGCAGCCCGGATCCCGCGCGCACCTGTCCCGCGCCACTCCAACCACTGCTCCGCCCTCGCCCGCGCTATACCAGGCCTTGTTTCGGCCAAGCTAGGTCCTTGCCATGCCAAGTCCAAGCCATGCATCCACATGCAAGGTACATTAGGATTTTAATTTCCTATTTTAACTAGGAAATTGAGTTCCTAATGGCTTTCCGTTTCCAAATAGGTAATGTGTTCCTAAACAAGGTATGCTTTCTTACTTTTTACTCTAACTAAAACCTCTTAGACTTAGGACTTGATCACTATATAAAGGCACTCTATCCCTCCTCTTTATTCATCAAACACAAGAAGCAATATTGGGAGAGTAAAGTTTCGGCTAGAAGCAATGCCGATTGTGATGAGAATAAAGAAGGGGAAGAGGAGTTTTAGCTATGCCTTATTTTTAATTTTCCTTTATCTTAAGTCTTTATTTTTCCAGTTTTATTAATAAACTATCTAGTTTTATTTTCCTATCACTTTAATTTTTATTGTCTTTTTGAGCAATTCTCTTCATCAAAGCCGCCCAGGTATGTTTCATGAACCTTAACTCTTTATTTTTGGTAAGCTATTTCTCATACTTTGATTTCTTGATTGCTTTTCCATTGAGGACAATGTGAATTTTAAGTGTGGGGGGGGGGGGGGTGAATACTTGATAGGGTTATTATTTGATAATTGAGTCATATGATAGTTTTTGCATGAGAACCTAGGATAAAAATTTGATTGTTTTTGGATTGATATTTTATTCCCCAATTTTTGAAAATTTTTCGAAAAAATTGATTTTTGAAGTACTAAAAATTTGATAATTTTTCAAACTATTTGATTTTTCATGCATATATTGAGTTATTTATTTGATTATGATTGATGACTGCTTAGAATTTTTAGTAATGCTTTATTCATTGATTGATTTATAGCAAGAAGTTTTGATTTCTTAGAATTAGATATAATTGAAGTTTGTGATACGATCTTATCATTCATTGCTTTTATGATTATCTATTTCTAGAACTTGTGTTGAATCTTGATTAAAGTTACAATTAAGAAAGCATGCTATGAATATGTCAAGAATAAGTGTGGGGCACTATCTATATAAAGGGTAATTAAAAATTATTTTCTAAAAGAAGTGATTTCATGAAAGAGGAGTAGAGATATCTTCTGCCTTAAAATTTAAAATTTGAAAAGTTCAATTGTTGTCACTCTTCTCTTTAAACAAAAGGAGTTAGTAACCCTTGGGAAGAGGATAAGAGGCATGGAATGGCAGAAATATTGTCCCTCTAAGAGTGCTAGTAGCCTCCAAATAAAATAAAAATAAAGGGCGTTAGTAACCCCTAAACATGAACACTTCAGAGGTTAGTAACCTCAGTTTTCTAAAATCAATTACCCTTGAAAAACTATTATAACCCACATGAACCCTTGATTTATTTATAATGTGTAATCTTTTGAGTAATGGAGAGATAGATGAAGATATAAGCTTATAGGAAGAAGTAGTTATAAGAGTGAAGAATGGTGAGTGATTTGAGCTACTTTGATTATGACTACTTAAGAATGATAATGCTTGTTGTTTATTGATCTTTAGATTAAGTATTGTTAATGTTCTTAGTTATTTTGATTTCATGATTAGATTGATTCCTTGATATATGTGTGAATTCAAATTGATCTTTTGAAAATTGATTTTTAATTAACTTACATTGATTTTGCTAAGGGACTAGCAAAGTTCAAGTGTGGGGGAAAATATGATTGAGCCAAAAACAACTCTATTTTTATGGCTATTTTATTATGATTTTGGATCTATTTATGCTCTAATTTGCCTTATTTTGGTGATATTTGTGTTTTTAGTCTTTATAAGATGAGAAATTGGAAATTGTTAATTTTCACTACTTTTGGAGCTATTTTGATGACTTTTTACACAGATATTAGCAAAGTAATTTTGAGTATAGATTTGGAGATACGAAGTTCGTGTTTTGAAGATTTCTTGAAGATAATTTGAAGACTTGAAGACTATTGAAGAATTATTTCAAGAAGCAAGAGTTGAAGATTGGAGCTTATTTGCAAAGGATTGAAGCCAAGTCCAGAAGAAACCCTGAAGTTGAGGATTTTTGGATTATTTATATGGGAATATACTCAGCCCATATAAACCTATAATTTGAGTTAAAATCCCAATTTGTAGGTCTAATATCCAAAAGAATATCCAAATCCCGCAATAATCCCGCAGATTTGCGATATAAGCCCGGTTTCAGCGCGGTCTTCGTATAAACTCCATAACTTTCTGCTCAGATGTCCGTTTTAAGCCCGTGAGTAGCCGTTGGAAAGCTAACTCCGAGCTCTACAACTTTCTTTTGAAGTGCAAAACCCAGATCTGCCATCTTCAAGTCCGAATTTCAAGTCGAAGTTCCTGCCAGATTCCAGAAAATTCCAGAATCCTCTTTTGACTTGGATTCTACTCTAGGATGACATCTAATCCAACTTGGAGTCTAAGTCAGCCCTAAACCGCCCTACCTTTGTTTCTCCACTATAAATAGCCACCTTAGGACTATATTTTGTATGTAATTTTTATTCTCATAAGATATATTGTTTAGTTGAAGATTTGGAGGAGAAAAACCTAGGAGCCGCCGCCCCCTCTCTTCCTCATCCATAGATAAGTTCTCTTCTTCTTATTTGTTGATGCTCACTTAATTTATGAGTGAGTAATCCTTTTCTTTTCTCCAATGTAGAATTTAATTGATCTCTTGACTATTATCATGGTGAGATTTTGTGCTTATATAGGAAAATTGTTTTGGGTATTTCTTAGATCTCTGTTTTAATCCTATGTTGCTTGTTTTGATGGGTTGGAGTCGACACTGCCTTGATAAATTAGGTTAACATTAGCTAGATTAGATCTAGAATTAGAACCTCAGATTTAATCATATGTAGCAATTGGATGAGAGTTAGACCTCCTTCCAAGAGAGATAAGAATCAACGACCGAGAAATTGCTCGTTGTGCTTGTTTATAAATTACTTGTACTTAATACTTTATTCCTAGACAATCCTTAAGCCCTAGAATGGTAATTGATTGTTGAAAGAGTAAAAGGGGTAGATTAATCCCTAGAACGGTAAATTTATCTAATTGAGGTAATTTAAGATTTAAATCACCAAGCTATCCATGGTTTTCATAATTATTAGATATCAATGATCCATGTTATTTATGTCAAGAGGGAGATTAATTCTATGTTGGAGGGTTTTTTTTTAATTGTTTTTCTCAATTTATTCTCTGCTTTTTAATTAATTGTTTTCTTTAATTTTCTTGATTGCTTTCTTAGTTAATTTTGTAGTTTGTAGATTTAATTTTAAACTCTTTTCCAAAATTCTCTCTATTTTATTTTCTTTTAAGAAAAAGAATAATAACAAATTTCTCTGTGGGTTCGACCCCTACTTGCCCTAGCTATTCTTAGTTAGTAATTGTTGGGATATTTATTTTATGGTCATTGACGACACGATCATCTTCCAAGAGTGGAATTTACCTCTTTTGCCACACCTGACGATGGAATCGGGTTTCCTTCTTCGTTTCTAGTGTGTTTCGCTGCCGGGGTGCGTTCCGGCGAATTATTAGGGGGATCCCTTGGCGGAGTAGCGCCCTCCATGGAGGCAGGGACTCACTTGCTAACGTTTGCGTGGAGGAGACTAACTTGCACCTGTAGAGAAAAAGGGACCAGTACGGACAACCACTTTCTGATGGGGGGAAGAATATTTCCCTCCAAAAAGTGATTTAGACAAAGAGAAAACCCCACAAGAAAACCTCATTTTCCTTTTGATTAGCATCCAATGTCTCCTTTCTCCAAATTGATCTTTAACCAAACAGAAGATGAACCACCCACCATCCCACTACACCTCTCCCTTTTTCCTTTTATCTACTTCTGCTTCTTCTTACACTTGCTTACCGGAAGATGATGGGAAAGAAGGGAAACATGGGCGAAGGCAGACCTTAATATATTGTCAAGAACGAAGGGCTTCTTACATCAACTATGTTCTTTTGGGATCTGATTGGAAAATTGCATTTATAGAAAATGAAGTGGGGATAATAGATAACATTAGTGAAAGATATAATTTAGGGATTTTTGGAAGAATTTTAAAAGTCTGAGAAGAAATTAGATGAAGACATTTGTTTTGTTCGCGCAAGATAAAAGCAATTTAACCTCACTGAACCCATAAATAATAATCTTTCACCAACTTATTGGGGGTTGATTGGAAGGTGGAGGCCAACCGCCGCAGTGACGACAATAATATCATCGGAATATGTAAAAATTGTTTTGAGAGGAAGACAGAGAAAGAATGAACACTCTCAAGCAGCTCGGAGAAAGAGACAATTGTAGAACCCTGACTTTTTAAGGGTGTTTTTGGTATTTGATCGATTTTTTCATTACATTACACCAATTGGGGATCAATACACCAAATGTTGATCACTTTTTGGCATACCACCATTTATGGATATTTTTACTTTCCAGTACACCTAACCGGAATTATCTCTATAAAATTGTCAAAGCCGCCAACAACATTGTGTCAACATCTCCCCTGCTAACTTGATTTGTAAATTCTGCCTTAAGTACATCATACAAAATCTTATAATCACACAACTCACTCACCATATGTTTAACTTCCAATGAGAAATTAACAATAAACTATATTTTTAATATGGAAAATTATTTAATTTACGGTCAAGTGGAGTTTAGCATATATACATCACAAGTTTTTTTTTTGGCCATAACTGCGTATCCATATATATATATATATATATATATCGGAAAGAAAGAGCAACAGAGCTCGTTACAAAAATTAAGGAGGACCCGGAAGTCCATCATTTTCCAGAATTAAAACAAAATAGGAAGGAGGCCTAAAGGCCCAGTTATCCACGCACATCCCCTTGCGACAACTAACTGCAACAAAATTTGTTGCTTCATTCACCAGTCTAGGAATCCACTTCATCTTCAATCCCCTAGCTTCACCAGACCAGATTCTGATATCCTTTACTATTGGCTCCACTCTCCAAGCACAATCTCCATCTCCCCTAGTACAATTCAGTAAAGCTTCCTTTGAATCCGTTTCTAGTTCTGCGTTAACCCAGTTTCTGTCTCCTGCCAGCTTGACCCCTTCTCTGACGGCTAACATTTCAGCCCTCTGACATGTTGATGCTTTCACCTTCCTGCCTATTACTGCCACCGTAGAACCTGTTGAATCTCTGGCCACCACCCCTATTGCTGCCTCTTCTTTACCCACCTCGAAAGCCCCATCAACATTGATTTTTATATTTCCCTCGCTTGGAGGAGACCATTTCAAATTTCCAGCTTCCCATATGACTCCCTGTTTGGCATTGTCAGAATTAGCTAACTCAAATTCTTTCCAAGCCATCTCAGCTCTTCTCACTGAGCCTTCAGCATTTGGCTTTTTACCATTAAATTGTACAACATTTCTGCCCTTCCAAATATACCAGATAAGAAACGCAGCTCTTGCAACCAATCTCATGACTTCATTCTTCTGTATGCCCTTTGAATCAAAGCTATCCAGCCACCAACTTGAAAAACAAGTGATACTCTCTTTATCAATCCTAAGTCCTGTACATCCCTCAAACCATACATGTTCTGTCCAAGGACAAAGAAGAAGCAGGTGCTCCACCGTTTTAGCTTTCTCATTGCAAATTGTACAGAGAGGATTTCCTATAACCTTCTTTTTGAACAGATTTTCCATTGTGGGAACAATATTGGCCCCAACTTTCCAAAGAAAATTCTTTATTTTATTTGGACAGAATATGCTCCAAATAAACTTCCAAAATTTCTCTGGAATAGTATGTGAAGAGGAGGGCATCTGGATTAATCTTCGATCCTCAGTCTCTTTATACATGTGGTAAGCTGACCTCACAGTAAACTTTCCGTTCTTTTCATGTCTCCAGATCATCTCATCATCTCCGCCCGTGTCATTGATAGGAACCTCCAAAATAGCTTCTGCTTCTTCCTCTGAAATTCTGTGAGCTATACTTTCCAATTGCCAGCTTCGAGATTCTGCATCCATGATCTCATTCACCTTTCTTGGGAGTTGTTCCTCTACTTCTGGGGTGTACTTCAGAGTTGCACCATTCAAATCAGGAATCCAACTATGCTCCCAAATATTGGTCTGTTCTCCTGAAAAAAACCTATGATAGCAGACCTTTTTTCATTAAATCACGTCTTTCCAACATGCTAATCCAGCCCCAGGAAGGTCGTGCACCTCTACCGGCTTCCATAAAATCACAATTTGGGAAATATACTCCTTTTAGGATCTTCACCCATAGTGCATTTGGATTATGCACAATTCTCCAACTTTGCTTGGCAATAAGAGCTTTGTTAAAGCAGTGCAATTCTCGAAAGCCCATCCCCCCTAGTCTGTTTAGCTTTCGTTAATTTCTTCCAGTTCTGCCAGTGAATTTTCTTCTTGTCCTCCTCATCACCCCACCATAATTTCCCAATAACAGATTCTAATTCGTTGCAGGTACCTTTTGGAAATAGGTAGCAACTCATAGTATAACATGGAACTGCAGTAGCTACTGCCTTGATAAGCACTTCTTTCCCAGCTTGTGAAAGCAGGCTTTTTTTCCACCCCTTGATCTTTTTCAGCAATCTATCTTTGATGATGCCAAGTACCTCCTTCTTCGATCTACCCTAGAGAGCTGGTAATCCCAAATATTTACCAGGATTCTCGGTGTATGGAATGTTAAAAATTTGGCTGCACTCCCTTTTGATATCTTCTGGGCAGTTAGTGCTAAAAAAGAGACCAGACTTCTGGAAGTTCTCCTGCTGCCCTGATGCCTCACAATAATGCTCAATAATTCCAGCCATTCTCCTACAATTCTCAGCATCTGCTTTTAAGAAAAATAAGGAGTCGTCTGCAAAAAACAGATGAGAAAGAGTTGGACATTGGGGCTTTAACTTAATTCCTTTTACTTCGCCATTCTCCACTCCTCTAGATATCATCTTTGAAAGCACATCAGCACAAAACAGGAAAAGTTAAAGTGACAAGGGGTCACCTTGCCTTAGACCTCTAGAGGGAAGAAAAGGTTTTGAGAGGTTACCATTGATCACCAGGGCATAAGACATAGTGGTCACACACTCCATAATTAGATCCACCCACTTAGAAGCAAAACCTATCTTTTTCATGACTTCCTTTAAGAAATCCCATTCGACCCGGTCGTATGCTTTATTCATATCTAGTTTAAGACCCACCTCAACATCCTTTTTACTTTTCTTCAGCCTCAAATGGTGAAAAGCCTCAAGTATTATAAAGATGTTGTTCTGTATCTGCCTCTGAGGGACAAAAGCACACTGACTAGGAGTAATAATGTCAGTTAACATGCCCTTCATTCTATTGACTAAAACTTTAGAAATCACCTTATACATGTAGTTGCATAGGCTAATAGGTCGAAACTGACCAACTTCTTCTGGATTTGGAACCTTAGGAATGAGAACAATGTTTGTCTTGTTCAACTTTTGGGGAAGATAACCTGTTTTGAAAAATTATTTTGCCGCCTTAACCACAATATCACCAACAATGTCCAAGTAATTCTGATAAAAGATCCCTAAAAAGCCATCAAGACCTGGAGACTTAATAGCTCCCATATCATATGCAACAACTTTGATTTCCTCCTCTGTTACTTCTCTCAACAGTTCATCATTCATATCATCGGTAACAACTCTGTCAACATGGCTCAAAGCTTCATACCAATTTTTGCTACCACTACTTCTAAAGAGATCCATGAAGTGCCTCAGAAATATTCTTTCAATACCTTCTTCATTCTCCACCCAATTACAGCTGAGTTTTGGATCTTTAATATTTTGTTTGCACTTCTCCTTTGCAGAGTAGTTAAATGGAAGAATTTGGTGTTTTGGTCACCATATTTAAGCCAATTCACCCTGGACCTCTGATGCCAAAACATTTCCTCTCTAGCCCAAATCTCTTCCAACTTAGCTATAATTACCTCTACCCTTCCTTGTTCCTCCAATATGAAGCTATTGTCTTGTATCTTGGCTAGTTCTTTCATGAGCTCGTCAATTTCTTTTCTGTTATTTGGGAAGGCTTTCTTGCTCCAATTAATAAGAGCATTTTTGCATTTCTTCAGCCTTTTAATAACCTCTAGAATCCAGTTCTCTTCATTCTGTCCCTGCCATTCATTGTTAATATCCTCTCTGCAACCATCAGAAGTTGTCCACTAGGATTCAAATTTAAACTTTCTTTGAGTTTTCTTCTCGTCAGGCTTCAAGACTAAAAGAATTGGAGAATGATCAGACCCGATAGCAGGTAAATTAAAACATTGAGCATTGACAAACAGAGTTCTCCATCTAACATTTATCAAACATTTATCAAGTCTTTCTTTGATATTGGCTTCCTGTCTGTTCTCCCAAGTGAATCTTTGGCCTTTAAACCCCATATCCATCAGTTCACAATCGCATATAACATCATGAAATGGAATAACTCTTCTGTTCTCAAGAGGTAAACCACCCTTTTTCTCATCACTGGTTAAAACTTCATTAAAATCTCCACCTAAAACCCAAGCTCCATTTATTGCAGCAGCAACCTCCCTTAATTCATCCCAGAAGATAAGTCTTTCTTCCAAAGTTGGAGGGGCATAAATAAAAGACATAAACCACTTCTTTTATCCCTGCTGTCTTTTATCTTTGTATGTATCAAATTTTTACTTTTACTCAGAATCTCAACTTTCAAATCTTCTTTCCACCATAAGCATAATCCTCCTGAAAGACCAATTGGTTCCACACAAACTCCATTATGAAAACCCAATCTCATTCTCAAACTCAGTGCTCTTTCCTTTTTCATTCTTGTTTCAGATAAGAATAAAAGGGAGGGTCTGTACTTCTGATTAAGATCTTTGAGCTCCCCTCCTGTCAGGATCGACCCCAAACCCTTACAGTTCCACATAATGGCACTCATGGCCCTTTGGTGGCTGTTGCAGGCCAGCCACCCAAACCTGCAGTAAACCTCAAAGCACCCTCATGTACTAAAACTGGAACTCCATTCAGCCCTTGCTCATTCAATCGATTACATTCCTCACTGCTTACAGCTCTAGGCATCAAAGCTCCATCAGAATTCGAACCCGTCTTCTTACTACTTGAACTTCTAAATTTCCTTGGAGTCCTCTTCTTTTTTACTGGCGAGCAGACTAAGTTTATTGACAATTCTGGCTCAATGGTTTGCTTGCTCTTCTTTTCCATGGTAATCTCCATGTCCTCTCTAGAGAGCTATTCTCTATCCCTCTTCCATAGCATTTTATCTAAGAAATCTGGCGAGTTCAAACTAGTTATAGGCCTCTGAGTACTGGTCTCAAAACCCACTTCTCTTACAACTACTATTCTTTCTGAAGTCACATTATTATTTTCATTAGAACTTTCATTATGAGTAATAACAGCCGGAGCCTTTGCCAAAGCTTCTATGGGCGTGTCCTTTGTGACCCCATCAATAGTAGTTGAGCCCATTTTAATTAAATTCTCTTTTCTAGTACTAGACCCACTTCTTTCCTTATGAACTATAGTAGAATTTAATTTGGCCTTTTCCTCAAGCAATTCACAGATTTTCGATTCAGTTACCTCATTTCTACCCTCCACGTCAGCAAGCAGCAGTCTGTTATTCCTTGGATCCCACGTCCCTCCCCTTCCTTCGCGTGATGCTCGAGATCCACGAATATTGCCTCCTTTCCAACCCACGTGCCAAAACTGCCTGTTGGCTTCACGCGCGTCGTTTCCCCTACCACCATGCACCACCGGAGGAAATTCTTCACTGGTTTTCCTCACAGCAGCTGTCCTCATCCATGGACCATATCGGGGTAACGCCGGATCATATATGGCCATCACCGTTTCTTCATCACACATCTTCTCCGAATGACCAATACAACCACAATTATAACAAAAATCTAACAGTTTTTCACATCTCCGGGAAGCCCATCTTCGATCTCCATTTGAGCACGGAACCCAGAAACCGTCCTTAAGAGGATCGGCCAGATCAATCTCAACCCTGCACCTCAGAAATCCTATTACAAGACCACCATCTTCCACTGGATTCTGAACTTCCACCACTTTCCCAAGACTAGCACCAATCCTTTCAGCATTTTTCTTAGTAAGCAAATCTCTGTTCTGGCCATGTACATGAATCCAAAAGACTGCTTTCGAAAAAATCTATATCTTTCGAGGCCTTTGATGGCTCCCATTGCTTCAGATTGACAAGTTGCCCCATTGCCGACCATGGACTCTCCTTTAAGATCTGATCCATTGATCGGTCGTTGAACAAGCCACAAAATAAATCCCCACAAACCAATAACTACTAGTTAGGGCAAGTATGGGTCGAATCCACAGAGAAGGTTGGAGCAAATAAAAGCCAAATTACACACAAAAGAAAAGCTTACCAAAGGGGATTTTTTATAGGTTTTCAAAATAGGTAAACTAAATTAGAAAACAATTATGTAAATCTAAACTAATGACTAAGAAAACAATTAATTGAAAGCATACTTCTTATCCTTTAGGTAATTTTATTAATCAATGATCGGACCAAAATTATGCATCTTATTATGGTCATTTTCCTATGCTTTTTGGGTATTTTATGCTTGATTATGCCTTATATTTGGTATATTTGTGTTTATAGGTGTTAAAGTGAAGAAAAGTGCAAAATTAATTGAAAGCGGGATTGATCCAATTGAGCCCAAATTCTTTTTTGGACTAGCTTGAAGACTTGGAGAGCAGCCCAGCACGTCCTTAGGGTTTGTTTAGCTCTAAATTAACCCTAAGCCACCCTCTATAAATACCCTATTAAGTCTAAAACCTTAACACAACATAGAAAATCATCTTTTCTCAACCCTAGCTCTAGGATTTGCGATAGGAAGAGGAGAGGAAGCCGCCGGCCTCAAGCATTGTAAGTCTCTCATGGATTGCTTGCAATCCATGAATAGCTAAATCTTTTATACTTCTTTTCCTTAGGTACTTTTGATCAATGAATTATTGGTGAGACTTTTGTTCTTAATAATTTGAGCTTTTTCCGTTTGAATACGTTTCTTATCTCTATGCTTCATCTTATGTGTTCATACTTTGATTGATTTGGTGCGCAACATATCTTGAGATTTATGAATGCTATAGTTAGATTCAAGTAGCTCGAGTCAAGCTAAAGTTGGTCCAAGTAACAATTGTAATTCTAGGAGTCCTAGGTTCAATGGGATATCAAACCTTGTTGAAATCTTTAGGCCGAGATGGAAATTGACGTAGGCAAGTTTGGTATTGATTTATCATGCATGTGGATTAATAAAACTTAACGCTTGTTATATGAAGGGTTGAAGCCATAGATTATAACATTTGAGGTTAATTGTCAGCGAGATGCGGGTTAATCTTATTAGCATGTTGGAATTAGCATCACGTCTGTTTCTATACCAATTATTCAAATGGAGTTGTTTAAGATGTTAAGAGGATTACTTTGTTTCAATGAAAGTTGATGTCTACGTCTTAGGTTATATACCGATTTGGAGTAATTTATGATTCTTTATGATCGGTCGTTGATCAAATCACAAGATAAATTCCCCACAAACCAATAACAAATAGATAAAACTACTTAGCTAGGGCAAGTAGGGGTCGAATTCACAGGGAAGGTATGAATCAAAGTTAAATCTTACAGAAGAAATTCTAACCTAGAAAAGATATTTTTTTGGGTTTTTGTAATTGGAATTGAAAACAAATAAATAATTGACTAGAAAACAATTAAAAAGAAAATCAAGCGATAAAAGCATACT
>AWWV01011264.1:0-11630 GCA_001974805.1 Corchorus capsularis
TAACTACTTTGATCAAGTGAATCATGGATCATGGACATTAAACATAAATTTGGCTTAGATTGCAATCAATTAAGAATCATAAATTACTCCAAATCGGTATATAGCCTAAGACGTAGACATCAACTTTCATTGAAACAAAGTAATCCTCTTAATATCTTAAACAACTCCATTTGAATAATTGGTATAGGAACAGACGTAATGCTCTTCCAACATGCTATGAAAATTAATCCGCATCTCGCTGACAATTAATTACAAATGTTCTAATTGCGGGTCTATCAAACCTTAGAACACGCATTGAGCTTAACTTATCCACATGCATGATAAATCAATACCAAACTTGCCTACGTCAATTTCCATCTCGGCCTAAAGATTTCGACAAGGTTTGATATCCCATTGAACCTAGGACTCCTAGCATTCAATTGTTACTTGGACCAACTTTAACTTGACTCAAGCTACTTGAATCTAACTATAGCATTCATAAATCTCAAGATATGTTGTACACCAAATCAATCAAAGTATGAACACATAAGATGAAGCATAGAGATAAGAAACATATTCAAACGGAAAAAACTCAAATTATTAAGAACAAAAGTCTCACCAATAATTCATTGATCAAAAGTACCTAAGGAAAAGAAGTGCAATCCATGAGAGACTTACAATACTTCGAGGCCGGCTGCCTCCTTCCTCTCCTTGACGGCGCAAAAACCTAGAGAAAAGATGTATGATATGCTAGGTTCCTCTCCCAAAAGTTGGCTAGGGTTTTAGACTTAAGAGGGTATTTATAGAGAGTGGCTTAGGGTTAATTTAGAGCTAAATAAACCCTAAGGACGTGCTGGGCTGCTCTCCAAGTCTTCAAGCTAGTCCAAATAAGAATTTTGGCTTAATTAAGTCAATCCCGCATAAAAGGCCCAGGACAGTTTCTGTCCGCTGACTTCAGGGGCATTTTAGTCCACGAAAACGGCAAAACTGGGCTTCGACCAAAACAAGAAAGTTGTAGATCTTGGAGTTAGCTTTCCAACGGCCACTCATACCCCTCAAACGGAGCTCTGGATCAAAAGTTATGGCGAAAATACAGAAAGGTCGCCAAATCTGGAAACAAGTGAAGAGGCTTCAAGGTGAAGACACACAAGGCAGCTGGGTGGCGCGCGCTTGGCATGACCCCCGACTCCCCCTGGGCGCCCATGTGGATGGCCTGTGCACCCAGGGCGTTGCTCTCAGCCCTCATGTCGCCAGCGCCCATGTGCTTGCTGGTGGCATGTCTCGACTAGCGCTGGGCGCCCATGTGCTATGCTTGGCGCCCCATGTGGTTTGCCTCGCCACCCATGTACTCTAGTGCTTTGACACATCTTGACATGTTTTCTTGCCTTGAAATTCAACTTTGCTCCTTTGCTTCAAACTCTTGAAAATCAATCTTATGATAATAAAATTGACTCTTCAAGCTCTTCAATCACGAACATATTGGCTCCATTCTTCATCCAAATTGTCCTTGGAAAATATTTGTGTAAATAATCATCCAAAAAGGCTCCAAAAAGGTACAAAAATGGTGATTTTGCACTTTTCTTCACTTTAACACCTATAAACACAAATATACCAAATATAATGCATAATCAAGCATAAAATACCCTAAAAGAATAGGAAAATGACCATAAAAAGATGCATAATTTTGGTCCGATCATATTTCCCCCACACTTAAGCTTTGCTAGTCCCTAGCAAACTAAGGTTTATCCTAAGAGAACAAAAAATGTTAGTCCTAAATTAAGCAACATATTGATTCCACTTTCGTAGGTGTACGGTGGCACTTAGCATGTGACACAAGCCTTTAAACCTCTATACGTCTATAAAGGAGGAGTTATAGTCTCCTAAGGGTTTACTTAACTAGAACGATACCCACAAACATTATGTAACATTAACTAGAGACATCAAACTTTAGAAAACAAAGTACTTCTAACAAAACAAGAATTTAATCTACATTTTCTAGTCAAATGCAATATAAGTTAGTAAGAATACAAAGACCATAAGATTCAAATCAACTATGCACAAAACCACTCTAATCAATAATGTAAGTTCTAAGATCAACATACCTTGGGTGAATTTGACAAGGAAAACTTACCATAAGCTTGCATTTTCATCAATTTCCAAAGAGAAAGTAATATCATGGATATTAATCAAAAATTAAGATGGGTTTTAAAAGAAATAGCTCAAAATTTCTAAGCAAGGTTACTAACCTTAGAAGTGTCCATGAATTGGGGCTACTAGCTCCCTTTATTTGAGGTTACTAACACTCATTTTTACAAGAGGGACAATATTTCCGCTTTCCATGTCTCTTATCTTCTTTCCAAGGGTTACTAACTCCTTTTGTTAAAGAAAAGAGTGACAACAATGGATTAATTAATATTTTTTTTATTAAGCAAGAAAATATCCCTTCTCCTCTTAACATGAAAACACTTCTTTTAAAAGATTTAAGCTACCCTTCATACCCCCACACTTAGTCTTTGACATATCCATGACATACTTCTATAAATGTACACAAGAATCAACACAAGTTCTAGAAGTAATGCACTTATCAAACCATTTTTGGGTATGAAAAACCTTATTAATCACACTTCTCAATCAAAGAATGAAATTATACATAAGAAAATTTGAAAAATATTTTCAATGTATTCGAACTAAATAATATTATAAAAGACTATACTCATGGAAATTAAACCAAAATTTTAATAGAGATACAAACAATTTTTAATTTTCTTCAAAAATTTTAAAAAATTTGTCTCTAATCAATAAGATAGAAAAGAAAATAGAATCTTGAAAATAGACTAATTCTTCCCCCCACACTTAAAAGACACATTGTCCTCAATGTGTGATGTGCTAGTATTTTGACAAAAAATTTCAAAACATGTTGTTTTGAAAACTTTTGGAAAAATGAAGTGCACAAGTAAGACTCGATCTAGAAAGTGTGTAAGTGTCGACACAATTTAATAAATCAAGCAAACTTACTACTAGCAATAAATCACAATAAATGGGGTAATCCAATTGATTGAACACATGCAAGAGTTAATTCACTTAGAAAGTATGCATCCAATCTTTGAGCAAATTAATCTAAACATAGTATCAATCATAGCATTCAAACACATAAGTCTTACATAACATCCAAATAGAACAAATAAAATACAAATGAAAATGAAATGCATGCAATGTCATGATAAAAATGCAAAACATAAAAGAGTTCATAACATATGACATCCTAAGGATAAGAATTAATGGCCTCTCCTTGATCTCCTTTGACCAATGGAATCACGTAGGGTGTCCTCCATTCTCTTCATGTAAGCTCTCATTTCACTCCTATGTTGTCTCATCTCTCGAACCATAAGTTGTTGAAATTCTCTCATAGGAAGCTCTTGGAAATTTTCTTCATCAACTTCCAAGGATGGTTGTCTTGTCCCTTGTGATTGTTCAAGTCCTTGTGCATAAGTCCTTCTTTGCACATTGTACCAATGTACCTCATTGGCAACAACTCTCCTCCTTAAACCCAAATGACTTAAACAATTCACATCAATAACATTGTCTTTATTGTTGAAGCAATACTCACCATCGACTTCAACTCCTTCATTGACCAAAATCTTGCTAATCAACAATGGAAAAACAAATGCCTTATCTTCATGTGAAGAATGAACTACTTCCCACATCCTTGAGAGTAACAACCTAGCCATTGGTATTCCATTACAATG
Organism: Corchorus capsularis; assembly: GCA_001974805.1. Classification (NCBI taxonomy): domain Eukaryota; kingdom Viridiplantae; phylum Streptophyta; class Magnoliopsida; order Malvales; family Malvaceae; genus Corchorus; species Corchorus capsularis. The sequence continues at coordinate 3,726 of AWWV01011264.1, forward strand.
ATCTAATCCATGGCAAAGCTTGTCTACAACATAGAAGTTTTCAATGCGAAGCTTATGCTTGTTACTACTCCTAGGAATGACATTATGATGTAATAAGTAACAGACAAGTCTATCCCTTGGTTCCATGTACTTGACTCTTACCTCTCTACTCCCTTGGTTATCCATACCAAGAGGAATGTCAAACCTCCTTAAAGCACCATCCCTTTTCCATGTGCTCTCGTGGTCCTTTGCTCTCCATTAACATAAGTAAAATAGAACATACTACCCTCATTGTTCACATCAAGTAAACGGCATAGATATTCCTCATCAACTACAATGTACTTACCTTTGACCATTGTGTTGATGGTGTAGGAATAACCATCACGTTCCTTGTCCATGTTGGCATAAAATTGTTTCACCAAATTGGGATAGTAGTATCCATCTACTTGAAGCAGTGATCCCCAACCTCTATTGACAAACAATTGGCTAACTCCAAGTTCTTGATCAATGTTAGTTGGAAGCACTTTTTTTATAATGAAAGAGTTGTTATACCTTGCTTCATACCACTCTTGACATTCATTATCAACAAATATGGGTGGCGGCACACTAAGGTAAGGTTGTATGGTGGTTTCCTCCTCAATTGGTGCGGCTTGGGATATTGATGCTCTTGCTCTCACTCTTCTTGACATTTTCTCGAACACTTGGTGGGCACTAGGTTACCTTGTAGGGTTTCTTGAAAAATCTTTCTTTAAAATCCAATGTAACACTTCCCAATGCTCTAAAATGCTCCAATCAACTTCCAAACTATACTCTTATCTCCATTTCTAATCACTCTAAACAAGAATCCAAAGAAAACAACCACTTTCCCAAAACTTGAAAATTTGAAAAATTGACGGATTTGATGGAAAAAGTGTTGAATGTTCAAATGGGTACGTGTTTAAGGTGATAAAAAGAAGAAAGAAATGATTTGTAAGTGATGAAGTAGTGAAATTTGAAAATTAAAAAGAGTGAATATGTGAATGTAGGCAAGAGAGTCGAAAATTAAGTGGGTTTTGGATGAAGATGGGTATTGAAGGATTTGAAGTGGGTGTTGGGTGGTATTTATAGTATTTGAGATGGGTGATGGGTGTAGGTGAGTTGGGTGACATCGGCATGGCATGGGTGCATGGCATGTGTGCTGTCCGCGCATAGCCCAGGGCACATGGGTGCCCAAGCCAACCGGCTGGGTGCGCAGGCAAAGCGCCTGGGCGCACAGCCAGCGTCGGCCTCCAGCACAGGCCCTTGCGGCTAGGTGCTGGGGCTTTCCAGCTGGGTGCCCAGGCTTGCGGCATGGGGCCCCAGCTGGAGTCGGGCTTGGTTCCTTTTTGATTCCAACTTCCAATTTTTGCTTCCAAACTCAATTCCAACTTCAACTCAATTGCCATCCAAAAATCTTATAAATTTCCTTAGTTCTTCAATCTAAAAGCACTTGATTTTCACCAAAAATTCCACTTGATAACCATGAAAAGATTGACCTTATTTCCTTATCACTTAAGAGTCTATATGTATGAGATGCATGAAATAATTATACAATGGTAATATGCATGGAAAAACATTCAATTCAAGAAAATTAATTGATATGCATTAATCATCAATCAAACATAGGAAATTAAATGAGATTAAAGTTCAAGAAAGCTTCTCTATTTTTGCAAAGTGTAAGCTCCAATTGCTCTTCATGTGTGCTTCCTTTCCTTGTCTCCATTGCGTGAATGATTCCCTTGAGTTGAAAATGCAAAATGACCTATAACTAAGAAAAAAGAAAATTCAAAAGAAAAGGATAGATGTTAGTGTATTGGGTTGCCTCCCAATTAGCGCCTTCATTTAATGTCTTTGGCTAGACATCCTCGGGGGCTATTCTTCATTGGTGAAGGAACGTTGAGTGTGCTCCTTCAAAAGTTCCACGGTGATGTTGAGAGTGTCACTCATGGCTTTGAAAAGTTCAATTATGGCTCCATCAATCTTGAGTAACTTCTCTCGAGCTTCCTTCAATTCCTTGTTGATGTTTTCACGTGTGTTGTTGGAAATTTTGCCTCTTTCTCCAAGCTTCTCTTTGTTTTTCTTCTTGATCCAACTTGGAGGTGCAATTGCTTGAGTCAACGCTTCCAATGCTTCATATGCGTCCTTCACAGTCCTATCGAACAAGGGTATGTTGTTGATGCTATCCACAAGAAGTTGATCATCGACTTCTAATCCTTGATAGAAGCACTCGATCAAAACTTGTTGTGAAATGCCATGTTGAGGGTAATCGGCACAAAGTGTCTTGAATCTCTCCCAAGCTAGGTGTAAATTCTCATCTTTGCGTTGTCAAAAAGTTGTAATCCTTTGGATCCCCTTTGAAAGTTGCTCACTTGTCATGGTTGAAGATGTTGTACCTAACTCTTTCTTTACCCACTTTTCCACTACACAAACAAAATCATTAGTTTTCAAAGATAAATTTGATGAAAGTTTGGGATGAATTACATCACCATCAAACTCCATCGTCAATGAGCCATCAAAAACATCGATTTTGGTGTGAGAAGTCCTTAGGAAAGGCTTTCCTAACAAAAGAGGGCATTGATCCTTTGTAATTTCTCCTTCCATTTCCATAACAAAAATGTCAATAGGAAAAATTAAATGTCGCACTTTAATCAAAATGTTCTCTAGCACACCTTTGGGATGTACCAAAGATCCATCGGCCAATTGAAAAACAACATCAGTGTATTTTAAAGGACCAATATTTAAAGTTTGATAGAAAGAATAAGGCATAACACTTAAAGATGCTCCTAAGTCAAGCATAGCATTATCAATGATAGTATTTCCAATTGAAAAAGTAATCGAAAACATACCAGGATCCTTGCATTTTGGAGGTAAATGTCTTTGCAAAACAGCAGAAACTGTTGCTCCAACATTCAACTTACCTTGCAACCTTTTCTTGTTTGTACACAATTGCTTAAGAAGCCTTGCATACCTTGGTACTTGTTGAATTGCATCAAGAAGTGGGATGTTGACCTCGACCATTCGAAAAATATCCATGATGTCTTGATCTTCATCTTCTTTCATTGATTTCCTTGCCTTGGTTGGAAAAGGTTCCTTCTTTGAATCCAATTTGGGCTTGACCACAGAAGTTTCTTTGGCTTCTCCATCATCCTTGACAAATTCAAGAATAATGGCTTCATCATCTTCAATCTTGACTTCCTTCGCTAGCACATGCAATTCTTCTTCATTCTTGCTTGTCCCTTCATCCATTGTAGACTTAGTTGGATATGGTTCTTCCAACTCCTTTCCACTTCTCAAGGTAATAGCATTCACATTCTCCTTTGGGGGCACTCTTGATTGAGATAGGATCTTGTTTTGGCCTTGTGCTTTGAGCTCACTCACATCACTTGCCAATTGACCTAATTGTTTCTTGATGATCTCCATGGTCTTTCTCATTTGTTGCATTCCCTCAGAATAGTGTGAAGATTGCCTTGGATAGTTGTTCGGCCGTGCTTGGTAAGCACCTTGGTTCCCATAAGAATTGTAGCATCTTGGAAATGGCTCTTGTTTCCTTTGAAATCCCTCTTGCATTCTTAAAGCATTGACTTTTTCCACATCATCTTCGACCAAAGTAGGGCACTTATCCGTGTGATATCCTAATGAACAAATCCCACAAACCTTTGACACACTTGATAAGTTCGATTTGACCAAATCAGTGAGCAAAGCGATTTGTTGATTTGCTTCTTCAATTCGTTGCTCCAATGTAGAGGAATGGGTTGAGACTTCATTGATCTTCCTAATGTTTCCATCTCTTTGTGAATAATTCTCGCGAGTACCAAATTGTTGTGTGTTGGCGGCCATGTTTTCGATCAAAGTCCAAGCATTGGTGGGAGTCTTGTCGATGAAAGCCCCTCCACTTGCAGAATCTATGGAAGATCTATCAAATGGGAGTAAACCTTCATAGAAATACTGAATAAGCAATTGTTGAGGAATTTGATGATTTGGACAACTTGAGCACAACCTCTTGAAACGTTCCCAAAACTCATACATTAGTCTCGCCTTGGGATTGTTTAATTCCACTTATCTCCTTTCGAATGCTTGAGGCTTTATGAACAGGAAAGAATTTTTCAAAAACAATTTCTTAAGGCTCGTCCAAGAAGTGATTGAACCACTAGGCATGTAGTACAACCAATCCTTTGCACGATCCATAAGGGTAAAAGGAAAAGTTCTAAGTTTAAATTGCTCCTCAGAGATACCTTGCATCTTCATGGATGAACAAACAATTTGAAAATCTGTGAGATGTCGATGTGGATCTTCTCCAGGCATATCATGAAATTTTGGCAATAAATGAATGAATCCAGACTTGATCTCAAAATTTTCTTCATTGGTTGGATATTGAATTGCTAAGCGCTGTGTAGTCACATTTGGGGCAGCAAGTTCCTCAAAGTCCTATTGTTGTTGTTTTCTTCGGCCATGTTTTCTCTTGGGGGTTGTGATTCCAAACTCGATGAAGAAGTGGTGGATCGTGGAGAGCTAGTTTGAGAACTTGGTGTTGACGAATCTCCTCCTTGCTCTCGAAACAAATTCTCCTTCATTAGTGCAAAGAGTGTACGTTCAGGCTCAGAATTGAATTCTAAGTCCTTGTGTAGACACCGAAATTTGGTTCAGGCCAAGTCTAATTTAGTATGGAAAAAGTCCAATGATGTGGCCTGGTTAGGTTTGGGTTAAATTGTTTTAGGTGGGGTTTGGGCTTTTGTAATTTATTTGGGCCAGTTAAGTGGGTCAAATAATTATTTAGCACATGTAAAATAGGTCTGGGTAGGAAATTTCCTGGTAGTTTCGTAGACTTGCTCCCAAAGAATTATTTGCCTATATAAAGGCTCTATTTTCCTAACCCTAAAAAAGGGGGGGGGGGGGGAGGCAATATACACGCAACACACACATAGAGAGACAGTCGTAGAAAGAGACTAGGAGACACAGGCGTGAGAGAAAATTTCTTTCCGCTAAAACCCTAAACTAGCTAGTCGCACGAAATTTTAAGAGTCTTGTATTTTTTGTTTTTCTTCAATCGGTGGAGTTCGTCTGTATACAACCAAGCAAAGCAAATAATAAATTGAAAAGGTAATTCATACCTAGTCTTCACGTTGATGCTCCATGTTTCTTTTGATTTCTTTATTTTAACTTTAATCGGTTTTCCTTGTACTGTTTCTTCCTGATTTCTTTTATTTTCTTTTTCTTTTTCGTTGGCTAATTATCTTATCTTTGATGATTTGATTTTTTATATATTATATTTGTACATATGTATAATCTTGTCTTGTCCCTTAATGTATAGAAGAGGATTAATTGAAAATCATATCCGAATTTTTTTTTCTTTTCTTTCTTTTGTAAATAGATTCAAAGGTCAAATCCTAGTCTAATAAGCTCTCTAGTTTAATTTTGTTTTTTTTATATGGTGTTGTCCCTTTTCTTAATTTTATTAAAATTGTTTAATACATAATTAGGCTATGAAATTGATTAGAACAAGATTTAGAAGAGATCAAAATAAAAGCTTTCAAATTAAATAGAGAATATATATATATATATTTTTTTGGATCATATGCACTAGATTAGGTTAGATAAATCTTTCAAATTCTGCCAATCTTGTGGGGAATTTGGAGATTTTGCATAATTAGGGTTCATGTAAAATAATAATAAAATAATAAATTTATAAAAAGAGAATATTTTCTAAATCTTGCCAAATTGTGGGAGATTTAGGAGATATTTTAAGAAAATAAATAAATTAAAAATAGAATTAATAATGAAAATATTTCCTAAATCTTGCCAAATTGTGGGAGATTTAAGAGATATTTTAAGAAATAAAAATAATGATAAAGTTGAGAATATTTTCTAAATCTTGCCAAATTGTGGAAGATTTAGGAGATATTTTAAGAAACAAATAAATATTAAAGATTGAATGATAATGAGAATATTTTCTAAATCTTGCCAAATTGTGAGAGATTTAGAAGATATAAAAGGAAATATAATCAAAATTAAATAAAAGTAATAATAAAAAATAATTAAAAGATAATTTTAGACTTTACCAATTTGTGGGAAGTCTAGAAAAATCATAAAAACATAATAAATTAAAAAATAATTTGGAGTCTTGCCAATTTGTGGGAGACCCAGTATAAAGATATAATCAAAATTTAAAGACTAAAAATTGATTGGAAATAAAGTAAAGACAATTAAGAGGGGTAAATTTCACAATCAATGAATTTAAAGGATTAAAGTAAAAATTAAGGCTAAAGGGTTAATGTTTAGTTAAATGGTACTGTCATTTTGACAAGCGTTGTAGGGGTGCTAATACCTTCCCTACACGTATCGAACCCCCGAGTCCAAAATCTGGTAACAAAGACTAATGGTTAAACATATTAATGAACTTAATTTAACTATTAAGAACACATTAAAATGGTTAATCAAACTTAGGTGGCCAATCACACCTAGATAAAAAAGATTGGTGGCGACTCCTTTCCAAATGCGTCTAGCGTTCAGATCTCGCGATTTGCACGTTACGACAGCTTGGCGACTCCGCTGGGGACTAATAGAGGGTCAAGCCATAAATAATTAAACATTAACCTAAGCCTTAATAAGTCACTTGAAATCCTTAAAATTTAATTGTTTGTTTTGCATTCATGTGCATGTGCATAAGTGTTGTCATCCCTGATAGAGGAATTGGAGTACCTATACTCTCGTGAGGTTTTACCTCCGCAATGGTTAGGGAATCACTACCACTCAAATTGAACCCTTTTCGTTTGTAGCCTGTGATGGGTGAGAAATTGGGGTGCCTTGTAAAAGGAACAATTTGGGAGCCTTTTAAGATAAACCAAACCATGCATATTGAAAAACCCAAGCCAGCCTTAGGTAGAGCCATACCTGACGGTGGTACCCTTATTAGGAGCATGTCATTTTTGATTTGTTATTGTTGTGGTGCGTTACTTATGAACTAACTTTATTTGTTTTGTCTTATTTCATGTCATGCATTTGCATCATATAGGTTGCATAAGGGATATTTGTCACGCTACAAGTCATGATGGGAGAAACTTCAAGTCATGATGGGAGAAACTACAAGTCATGATGGGAGAAACTTCAAGGTCCGAGAAGCAAGGGGGCAGGAATGTTGAAATCACTTTGCATGTTCATGATGTGATGAAAAACATGGAAGAAGCTCAACAAGTGAATGGTGATTGCCTGAAAGATGACCATATTTCCCATTTACCTAAAGTAGTTCACCTGGATCTACAACAAAATGACCTCACGAGGCTGCGTCGTATGTGGAGCAATTTGAGTACATCTGCTCGAGAAAAGTTCGAAGTAAGGTTTGGTTTCATTGGGGATTTGATGCACATTAATGTAGAGGAAGATATTATTAGGGCCATTATCCAGTTTTGGGATCCCTCCTATAGATGCTTTGTCTTTAATGAGGTGGATATGATGCCCACAATAGAGGAATATTCAGCATTACTTGGTTTAGCATTTCAAAACCCATATAAAGTATATCTGAGGTCATTAAAGACTAGCTTCCCAAAGAAACTTTCAGGCCTTTTGGGAATCAGTGTGGATGAAGCAAAAGATGCTGTGAAATCTAAGGGGGATAGTTTGGGTATACCATGCGACTTTCTGTATGATTATCTTGAAAAGTGCCCTGAAAATGAACATGCAATGGTGGCGATGGCTTTAGCAATTTATGGGACCATCATATTTCCAAAAGTGTTAGGACACATTGAGGCAGTAGTTGTTGACTATGTTGAACAAGTTATCCAGCAAATTGACCCAGCTCCTGGAATTGTGGCTGAAACATTGAGGTCATTGAATTTTTGTCGAAGAAATGGTGAAGGTCGATTCGTTGGATGTGCTCAGCTTTTTTATGTATGGATCAAGAGTCACTTTGAGTGT
>AWWV01011266.1:0-23288 GCA_001974805.1 Corchorus capsularis
GCCCATGTACTTGCTGGTGGCATGTCTCGACTAGCGCTGGGCGCCCATGTGCTATGCTTGGCGCCCCATATGGTTTGCCTCGCCACCCATGTACTCCAGTGTTTTGACACATCTTGACATGTTTTCTTGCCTTGAAATTCAACTTTGCTCCTTTGCTTCAAACTCTTGAAAATCAATCTTATGATGATAAAATTGACTCTTCAAGCTCTTCAATCACGAACATATTGGCTCCATTCTTCATCCAAATTGTCCTTGGAAAATATTTGTGTAAATAATCATCCAAAAAGGCTCCAAAAAGGTACAAAAATGGTGATTTTGCACTTTTCTTCACTTTAACACCTATAAACACAAATATACCAAATATAAGGTATAATCAAGCATAAAATACCCTAAAAGAATAGGAAAATGACCATAAAAAATGCATAATTTTGGTCCGATCACTTTATTTTAGATTTCTTTTAATTGTTTTCTAGTTTAATTACTCTATTTTGAAAAACCCAAAAATATCTTTTCTAGGTTAGAATTTCTTCTGTAAGATTTAACTTTGATTCGTACCTTCCATGTGGATTCGACCCCTACTTACCCTAGCTAAGTAGTTATTATCTATTTTTTATTGGTTTGTGGGGAATTTATCTTGTGATTTGATCAATGACTCGGTCAATCATGTAAATCATGGATCACAGACACTAAACATGAATTTGACTTAAATTGCAATCAATTAAGAATCATAAATCATCCCAAATCGGTATATAGCCTAAGAAGTAGACATCAACTTTCAATGAAACAAAGTAATCCTCTTAATATCTTAAACAACTTCACTTGAATAAATGGCCCGGAACATGCTCCTGATGCAGCAACACATTCCAACATGTTAGGCGAATCAATCTTGCTACTAGCTAAAATCAATTCCTAATATACTATTTTAGGTACCACCTCAACATAGCACAAGCATTAAGATTTTATTATCCACATGTCTGATAAATCATAACCAAACTTGCCTACATCAATTTCCATCTCGGCCTAAAGATTTCAACAAGGTTTGATATCCCAATGAATCTAGAACTTCTAGTTCAATTGTCACTTGTGACCAACATTGACTTAACTTAAGCCAATTTGAATCTAACTATAGCATTCATACTTATCAAGATAAAGTGGCCATCCAAATCTATCAAAACATGAACACATAAGATGAAGTACAGAGATAAGAAACATATTCAAACAGAAGAATCAAATTATTAAGAACAAAAGTCTCACCATAGATTTATTGATAAAAAATACCTAAGGAAAAGAAATATAAAGGTTTGACCTCTCATGGATTGGAGTATAAAGGTTTCCAATCCATGAGAGATTGAAAACTTACAAACCCAAGAGGAAAAGCGGAGGAGGCGGCTGCCTCCTCTCCAAACCGCAAACCCTAAGAAAAGTTGTAGAAGAGATGTTGTAAGTGTGTTCCTAGGGTTCTAGGATAAGAGGGTTTATATAGGAGGCTGCCTAGGGTTTAATTTAGAGTTCTAGATGGCTTAAACTAACCCTAGGGACGTGCTGGGATTCTCTCCAAATCTTCAAGCTAATCCAAATAGGATTTTGGGCTCAAATTGGTCAATCCCACAAGAAAGGCCCATGACAGTTTCTGTCTGCTGACTTCAGGGGCATTTTCGTCCATGAAATCGTTCGAGCTGGTCTTCGGCCAAAACACAAAAGTTGTAGCTCTCGGAGTTAGCTTTCCAACGCCTACTCATACGCCTCAAACGGTGCTCTGGATCAAAAGTTATTGCCAAAATACAGAAAGGTCGCCAAATCTGGAAACAATTGGAGAAGCTTCAAGGAGAAGTGACGCATGATGGCTGTCTAGCGCGCGCATGGCTGGCCCCGACTCCCCCTGGGCACCCATGTCAATGGCTTGTGCACCCAGGGCGTTGGCCTCAGGCCCTAGGTCGCTTGCTCCCATGTGTGGCTGGGTGGCATGCCCGACTGGCAGTGGGCGCCCATGCGACAAGCTTGGCGCCCCACCTGGTTTGCCTCGCGCCCCATGTGCTCCAGTGCTTCAACGCCATTTGACATGTCTTCTTGCCTTGAAATTCAACTTTGCTCCTTTGCTTCAAACTCTTGAAAATCAATCTTATGATGATAAAATTGACTCTTCAAGCTCTTCAATCACGATCATATTGGCTCCATTCTTCATCCAAATTGTCCTTGGAAAATATTTGTGTCATAAATCATCCAAAAAGGCTCCAAAAAGATACAAAAATGATGATTTTGCACTTTTCTTCTCTTCAACACCTATAAACACAAATATACCAAATATATAGCATAATCAATCATAAAATACCCAAAAAACATAGGAAAATGACCATAAAAAGATGCATAATTTTGGCATGATCATCCAATATCTCCTTCTTTTTCATTGAGAAAACAAAAACATTATCAGGGGCATCAGCGATTCTGACTTCACCGATCTCCAACCAGGCCTTCCGTAGAATATTCTTAACACCACCTCTATTCACTGCCTTTTCCGTTATCAATTTCCCTGTCATCGTGAATTCTTTTACTACCTTGCCATCTTCACCGGGATCCAAAACTATGGTGTTTCCCTCCATCTCGATTGTTCAGAAAAAAAGCTCAAAATAAATACAGAAACGAAGATAGGGAAGAAAAAAGAGGAAACTCAAGAAAATAATGAGGAAAATCGAGATGATTGCACAGCAAAACCCTCGTAGAACCTTCAAGAAGAAAGGAGAACTCTCACAAAAGGAGAGAGAAGCTCTCACAAGAGGAGAGAGTTTGTCCATATACATCACAAGTTTAAGTACAAATAAATGACATGTGTTCATGAGAAAAAGTGAACAAGATAAATATTTGACGGTGGAGACTGGAGAGTATTGTGTTGTGCCAACCAAATACTTGTATATATTTTTACTCTTGTTTCTATTTATCGCTACTATTCTAGAAGGTTTTGTTTAGGGTGCCCGCATTTGATTTGGTGGGTACGAATTAAATTATATACATATATCTTTATCTTTATACTCTATAATTCTAAACTTCAAAACCCTTGATCTGAAATATCTAAAATAACCTTTTAATTTTAAAAGTTTCATATTAATTTAAAGGGTAAACATGTATTTTTATTTTATTTATATTAATTAATTATATTAAACCTTAATTTTAATTTTTAATGGTTTAATATGTAATCTACTATACCAATTTAAGGTAATTAAATCGAATGCAAATTTTTTTTTTTAACCCTAGCCGCTCCTCTCCCCTTCTCCCTCTCTAGTTCTCGTTGGTGTTTCGACTACTCCTCCTCTTCCTTGGTTGTCACGCCAAGGGGGAGGAGGAGGATTTGGTTTTTGTTTTCAATAAGGGATTCAGATCTACAGATCTGACCAGTTTTATTTGAGTTTTTTTTAGTCGGTTTGAGTCAGTTTGTTTTTTAGTCAGTTTCGAGTCTAGTCTCAGTTCTTTTTGAATCTGAGTTATCCAGTCTGAATTTTCTGATAGTTTTAAGCATGATCAACTTTTTATTTATTCAGATCTGTGGTAAAATCGTTGTAATCCTTTTCTTTTGGGTGCCAAGGAAGAGATCTGTTCATCGAATCAATCACTTGATCATCGTTGATCAAAGCTTTTTGTTTGGAAGAACAAGCGACAACGAGGGAGTGATGGGCGTGATAGCGAGACATCAACATGATTCACGACAGGTGTTTTGGATTTTCAAGGAAGATCCAGTTTTTTCGGTGCAAAAAGTAATCGTTTACGTAGTTTTACTGAGATTTGATGTAATGAGGGATGATATTCCTAAAATTATTGTAAAATCAGTTACATGAATGAAAGTTATCTTTTTTTCAAAAAAAAAAATCGAATGCAAATATCTAAAAAAATTAATACGTATGATAGAGAGAGGATAGCGAGAGAAGAGAAGAAAAGAGTGAATAGGGTAGAGAAGAGCAGCAGAATTATAAGGGAGAAAAATATTCTTCTTGATTAATTGATTATTCTAAGACATCGCATATATATAGCAATTGAAATCACAAACTTGCTCCTAACGAAATAAACTTGCTGCTAACGTAATAAACTTGCTGCTAACACAATAAATAACCAAGGCAGTAATCAATTAAGTTTTCTGCACAACAAAATCCTTCATCCACGCCGGTTTCACCGCGACTCGTTTAGCTCTTAGGCTTGGCCTATCATCATTCACCAGTGGGCTCATATCATTACCTTCCTCTTCACCAGCAACCTTGTCCTCAAGGTTGAAGTTAGGATAATTCTGATTCATGTCTTTGGTCCATTCCCAATTGGCTTCCGAGTTTGGAAGTTGCTTCCATTTAATCAAGAGTTGCTCCAAAAATTGACCTCCATGTTGAACTTGCCGTTTCTGCAAAATCAATTCTGGCTCCAATATCGGTTGCCCGTCTACACAATCGGCTGGAAATGGAGATGGGGCAGTAGGTACATCACCTTTGAAAGCCCTCAGCAAGGAAATGTGAAATACTGGATGTATCTTAGACCCTTCAGGCAGCTGCAAGCGGTAAGCCACTGGTCCAATCTTTTCAAGCACTTTATAGGGTCCAAAGTATTTCTTTGCTAACTTCTGACAAGTCCTTTTTACAACAGATTGTTGCCTGTATGGTTGAAGTCGTACTAGCACCAAATCATTGACCTGAAATTGCCGCTCTTGCCTCTTTCTATCAGCTTGCATACACATCCTATTCTGAGCTTGCATCAAATTAGCCTTCAACTTACTCAACAGCGTCTGCCTTTCTACTAAACTGTTGTCAAGTTGAGCATTGCTAGTTGAACCAGGGATATATGATGAAATAGTTGGAGGAGGTTGACCATATAGAGCTTCAAAAGGGGTCATACCAGCAGCTGAGTGAAAAGCAGTGTTGTAGGACCATTCCGCCCAATGCAAGATATGTGCCCATTGCTTGGGTTGCTCCGATGTAAAGGCCCTCAAATAGGTTTCGAGACATCTATTGAGCACTTCGGATTGGCCGTCAGTTTGCGGATGATAAGCACTGCTCATTCGCAGTTGAGTGCCTTGAAGTCTAAAGAGCTCCCTCCAAAAATTACTGATAAACAAAGGGTCTCGATCACTTACTATGCTCCGAGGAACTCCATGCAGCTTACCCACTTCCTGAGAAAAAATAGAAGCTAATGCAGGGGCAGTGATGCCATGTGGTAGTGCAATAAAGTGAGCATACTTGGAGAGTCTGTCAACAACAACCCATATAGTTGTCTTGCCTTTTGAAGCTGGAAGATCAGTGATAAAGTCCATGGCTATATCCTGCCATGTTTGAGTAGGAATGGGCAGTGGTACTAGCAAACCTTGAGGTTTCCCTGTGAGGTATTTGACTTCTTGGCATACTTTGCAAACAGCTACATAGTCTTTGACAGACTTGCGCATTCCTTTCCACCAAAAATTAGCTGACAGCCTAGCAAGAGTTCTTGAAACACCGGCATGGCCTCCAATTGGAGTGTTGTGGTACTCGTGCAAAAGTATCTGTTGTAGGGGATGATTTGCAGGAATAAAAATTCGACCGTTCTTCATAATCAAACCATTAACCACTACAAGACCAGAAGATGGATCATGCCCTTTTTTAAACAAAGCCTGCCCATGGCTGTTAGAGGTGTAATATTGGCGTAAGTCATCTAAAAAAGTCATGACAGGACCCGAAATTGCAAAGCAGGTAGCTGCCGTAGAGTGAGATCTAGAAAGAGCATCAGCAACTTTGTTTTGACATCCAGGCTTATAGTGAATTGTATATTGAAAACCCAGAAGTTTTACCAGTCATTTTTGTTGCTCCGGTGTTTGGATAGTTTGATCCATCAACCCTCGGAGGCTTTGTTGATCAGTAAAGATTAAAAAGGGGCGCCCCAAAAGATATTGCCTCCATTTCTTGACAGCTTCTGTGATGGCATACATCTCCCTCGCATAAGTAGATGAATTTTGCATTCTTAAGTTTAGTTTCTTACTAAAGAAAGCAAGTGGATGCCCATCTTGGGAGAGAACAGCGCCAACTGCAACAATAGATGCATCTGTTGTAACCTCAAATTGCTTGTTAAAATCAGGTAGTGCCAACACCGGAGTGGTAGTAAGGGCCTCTTTAAGCCTTGCAAAAGTCTCAGAAGCTGCAAGGGACCATTCGAATGCATTTGATTTCAACAAATCAGTAAGAGGGGCAGCAATTGAAGCATACTTACGAACAAATTTGCGGTAGTATCCAGTCAAGCCTAAGAATCCCCTTAAGGCCTTGACATTGGCTAGCTGAGGCCAAGAAATAATAGCATCTATCTTTGCTGGATCTACTTGCACGCCTTCTTGCTAGATTATATGACCCAAATAATCAATCGAAGGCTTAGCCAAAGAACACTTTGACTGCTTAGCAAAATATTGTTGTTTCAACAAAAGCTCTAGAACCTGTTTAAGGTGAATAAAATGTTCCACCATGTTAGAGCTATAAACCAAAATATCATCAAAGAATACAAGGACAAACCGTCGCAGAAATGGCCTGAATAAATGGTTCATCGCCGCCTGAAATGTTGATGGTGCATTGGTCAGGCCGAATGGCATGACCTGAAATTCATAATGGCCATCTGAAGTACGAAACGCCGTTTTGTGTATATCTTCCTTTGCAACCCGAATTTGGTGATATCCCGCACGTAAATCAAATTTGGAAAATACAGCAGCACCATGGAGCTCGTCCAACAATTCATCTATTGTCGGAATTGGAAAGCGATCTTTGATAGTAATTGCGTTGAGAGCTCTGTAATCAACGCAAAACCTCCACGTTCCGTCCTTCTTTCGAACCAGTAAGACAGGAGATGAGAATGGGCTAGTGCTGGGTCTAATTACTCCATCTGCAAGCATCTCAGCTATCAAGATATCCATGTCTTTCTTTTGGCTGTAAGGGTATCGATAGGGACGAACATTAACCGGATGAGAGCCAGGCATCAAGTGAATGTGGTGGTCGTGTGGCCTAGGGGGCGGCGAAACCCCTCGGAACAGCAAAAACTTTATGAAAATTTTCAACAAAGCACCTAACTCAGGTGTAGTCAGATGAGGCGGAGACGAAGGCGGCGTAGGTTTGATTGAAGTGGAAGAAAGTAAGGAAAGCACATGTATAGCATAAAGGCCATTAGTCTGTGTTAAACGACGGAGCTGTTGGGTTGTAGCTTGACTCGGCTGATTGGATTTCTGGCCTGTAAGAGTGACCCAAGTGCCTTGATAATTGAATGACATTAAGAGCTGGCTAAAATCAGCTAGAATTGGGCCGAGTTGGGCCAGCCATTGCACGCCCAAAATCACGTCAGCCCCATAAACCTCAAGTAGAAAAAGATCCAAAGAAAATTTCAATCCTTGCAAATCCACTATAAGAGAAGAGACCTTGCCTGAACAATGGAGTGTCTCGCCGTTTCCAACTCGAACATTCAATTGTGGAGCTGGTTCCACTGCAAGACCAAGATATCGAACTACCCTTGGTTGCACTATATTGTGGGTACTGCCGAAATCGATAAGGATTGCGAAGGGATGTCCCTTAATGTTTCCCACAAGTTTCATACATGAGTGTGAGGCATGGCCATATAAGGCATGGCCATAAGTGAGATCTGAAAGTCGGTGGAATCAGTATTGAATGCCTCTGTAGGTGCTGGTGGTAAAGGCAATGAGGACAAAGCATGGGCACTCGACGGAGATGACTCAATGGAAGTTTCCATAGTCAACAAAGAATCCGGGGGATCATCTTCGGTTTGCAATAGCAAAAATGGAGTGGTTTTACATCTGTGACCTGGCTGAAACTGTTCATCACAGTTAAAGCATAATCCCTTGGCACGCCTAGCTTGCATCTCTGTAGGGGAAAGACGACGGATGGGATAAGAAGCCGGAGGCAGAGCTTTCGGAGTGGAAACAAGAGGAGGTCGTGGGAAGGTTTTAGGGAAACTAGTGCGTTGGTCATGAAGCTTAGCCTCGATTAGCTTAGCTAGTTCAATGGCTTGGGCTAAGGTTCGTGGGTTTTGAATATTGATGTCCTGTTGTATATCTGATCTGAGACCCGAAACGAACAAGTTAAGGAGATGTCCGTCGGAGAGACCAGAAACACGATTGGAGAGAAGCTCAAACTCCATTTGGTATCTGGCAACAGTATTTGTCTTCCTAAGCTTAAATAAAGCTGTTTGGGGATTGAGAAATTTGGCAGGGCCGAAACAGACCTCTATAGCCCTAGCAAAAGAATCCCAGTCGACGAGTTGGTTATTTGATGCATCCATTGAAACCAGGCGAGAGCTTCGCCGGACGTGAAAAAAGCTGCGATGGGAATACGTTGGGTTGCGGTAATGGAATAAAAAGTGAAATATTGTTCAGCTTGGAACAGCCAAGCGTGAACGTTGGAACCATCAAAAGTATTTAGGAAAAATTTTGGGGTTTTTGGCTGAAAGACATTGGTGAGTGGAGGAGGAGGAGGGGGTCCTAACACACCTAAAGGAGTGGTGATGGCAGTGGTGGAAGAAGCGGCATCTCGAATAGAAAGTTTGGCATTCAGATCGGAGACCATCGCTTCAAGTTTGGTTTCAAGGGATTGTTTGATTTCGATTTGGGATTGACGGAGCTCGGTAAGTTGGGTGTTGAAGGTTTCAGTTAAGGCATGAATAGCATCGGCCACAGTTGAGTCGATCTTAGGAGGCATGGTTGCTCGACGAAATCACCAATGATAGAGAGAGGATAGCGAGAGAAGAGAAGAAAAGAGTGAATAGGGTAGAGAAGAGCAGCAGAATTATAAGGGAGAAAAATATTCTTCTTGATTAATTGATTATTCTAAGACATCGCATATATATAGCAATTGAAATCACAAACTTGCTCCTAACGAAATAAACTTGCTGCTAACGTAATAAACTTGCTGCTAACACAATAAATAACCAAGGCAGTAATCAATTAAGTTTTCTACACAACAAAATCCTTCATCCACGCCGGTTTCACCGCGACTCGTTTAGCTCTTAGGCTTGGCCTTTCATCATTCACCAGTGGGCTCATATCAACGTATGCTCAATCTCTTAACCATACCATTAAATAATTATTACAAAAATTTATTTAAGCCAAGTAGCCATGAGAAGGCCTCTAATTCCCCTACCATCAATGCTCAGAATCTTAGTAAGCTTTTCGTCTAAATTGTTTAAATTAATATATAGTATATATATTAAATTAAATTCATGAATTCATTAACCTCACTTTAATTCTCTGCCTTTGTGAATACACGATTTTTGTATTTCAAGACCAGTCAAGCATGAAACAAATAAAAAACAAAATCATGAATACTGAATACTTCAACTTAATATGTAGCTTCTGGCCAAAAAAAAAAACTTAATATGTAGCAAAAAATTAATACTTCTCTTTTTGACCAAAAAAAACTTTCAACTTAATTGTCTCTTCAAGAATAGAAAAAGAAAAACACATATAGTCTTTCAGGTTAAAAAAGGACACTTTCCTCTTTAAATCGAAGTCTCCATATAAGACCTTCAGTTTAAGTTGAAAGAAGAAAATCAGCCAAAAAAAATTTGTAATACGATAAGAATTTACTTTTGGTACCATAAATTAAAATTTGGAGTAAAAAGAAATTTAATTGGGAGTGAAAATAAATTAAATGGAGAGTTTTGTGACTATATTAAAAAGAACTAAAGATTTCAAGGGTTTGAGGGAAATTATGCCAATTCTATTAGTTGGAACAATTATAAATTTCTTCTTTCATTTCCCCATTGCATTCCTCTCACTTTTTCTCTTCCTTTTTACCCGAACCCTTCCTTCAATTGATCCTAAAAATAATTGATAGAAAAATAGAAAAACAGAAAAGAGAAAGGGAAAGAGTGATTTTTCATTATTGTATTAAACTGTATTTATACAAAGTAAGATCTTGTTAACTCATTACTAACTAAGGTTGAGTTAACTAAACTACCTAGGTTAGCTTTCTTAACAGAATAACTAACTGACTAATCAACTAAACTAATATTGAATATCATATGCTCTAACACCCTCCCTCAAACTGGAGGATAAATATTCAAAATCCCCAGTTTGCTGAAGGAAGAATGAAAAACTGAAGAAGATAGCCCTTTTGTAAAGCAGTCAGCTAGTTGATTCTTAGTAGATACTGGCAACAAAACAATTAAACCTGATTGCAGCTTACTCCTCACAACATGACAGTCGATATCTATATGCTTTGTTCTCTCATGGAATACAGGGTTCTGAGCTAGATGTACTACTGACTGATTGTCACAGAAAAGAGGTATAGGCAATTTTACTTCAACTTTTAAATCCTGCAACAAGTACTGCAACCACTGGAGTTCACAAACTGTTGTTGCTAGGGCATTGTACTCTGCTTCAGAAGAACTACGACTAATGGTGTTCTGCTTCTTGCTCTTCCATGAAATCAAACACCCTCCAAGTAGAATACAAAAACCAGTAATCGACTTTCTAGTGTCAGGACAAGTACCCCAATCACTATCTGAAAAAGCTTGAAACTTGAGATCATTACTAGCAGGAAAATAAAGTCCTTGACCTATAGAGCCTTTGAGGTACCTCAAAACTCTATGTACTGCAGCCATATGAACATCTGTAGGTTTATCCGAAAATTGAGCAAGTTGTTGTACGACAAAGCTTAGATCAGGTCTTGTTGTTGTTAAATACTGTAATTTTTCTACTAGCTTCCTAAATTCAGTGATATCCTCTAGTATGACACCACTGTCTTTAGACAGTCTTGTATCAGGCAAGATTGGTGTTGGACAGGGCTTGCATTCCATAAAATTTGCATCCTTGAGTAGATCCAATGTATATTTCTTTTGACAGAGATTTATACCTTTACTAGATCTAGCAATCTCAAGTCCGAGAAAATACTTTAGTTCACCTAGATCTTTGATAGTAAATTCATCATGCAGATAAGTCTTGACCTTAATGATTTCTTCTAAGTCATTACAAGCCAAAACCACATCATCTACATATACTAGTAAAGCCATAAAAGTTTTACCAGTTGTTTTGATGAAGAGTGTATGATCTGCTGCAGATTGTGTAAATCCATATTTGAGTAGTGCTTCAATAAGTTTGGCATTCCATTGTCTACTGGCTTGTCGAAGTCCATACAAAGATTTTTGTAATTTACAGACTTGGTTCTTGTTGTTGGAATATCCTTCTGGTAACTTCATGTACACTTCCTCTTCTAAGTCACCATGAAGAAAAGCATTGTTAACATCACACTGATGCAAATGCCAGTTCTTAGCTGCAGCCACTGCTAGTAAAGTGATCGTGTCGTCAATGACCATAAAATAATCCCCACAAAACCTAACTGAGTAGATAGGGCAAGTAGGGGTTGAATCCCACAGAGAAGGGTGAAGAACTTTATTCCCAATAACAAATCTTTTCCAAAAATTAGTTTTAAAACAGAAAACAGGGGATTTTTAAGAAACCAATTTAAACTAAAATAAAGCAAAGTAAATTAAATCTAAATCTATAGCAAATTATAAAGCAAACAATAATTAAAAGGCATACTTCTTCTCCAATGGTATGAATCAATCAATTTAACTATGGATCCTTGATTTAAAAAATGAATTCAATACTTTGTCCTCTAAGATACTGGTCTCGGCGAACCCAACATGTATATTAGATAAAGTGCCGACTAAGACTAACTTATCCCTTTTATTCCTTCAGTAATCAATTACCGTTCTAGGGCTTAAAGACCACTTGAGAATAAAGCATTAAGAACAATTAATTTTTCACACATGCATACAAAAGTAAAACCAGGCACCAAGCAATTTCTCGGTCAGTGGTAAGTTTGTCCCATTAGGCTGCGGCTAAGCATACCTAATTTGTTACCAAACAGTCAAACTCAAGAACTAACTGTATTGTTTGACTTAACTATAGATCTATCAAACTATTTCATTAACCGCGGCTCTAACTACGTAATTATCAAAATCAAAAAGTAAAACAGAGACTCGCCTACTACCTATCAAAAACTAATGTCAGATCAATTGTTATTGTTGTAATGTTTTAGGGGCTATCTTTTGACTCTTAATAATAAATTAAGAGATAGGATCCAATTACACAGTATGTAAAAATTTTGTTTTACACACTTTTTGGACCCTTAGATTTATCTAATCTGACGGTCAAAAATTAAAACAGATTTTCTAAATATTTTTCTCTCACGAGTCACGCGCTCCTTCCCTCTGCTTCTCTCTCTCTCGTAACCTTCATCTTCTTTTCATCTCTTTCCTTTACCCTCTGCAAACCCTTCTTTCTCTTCCTTTGTCAACCCTCTCAATTCTTCTGTATCAAATTCATCATTTTTCTCATCCATGGAAATTTATGTCAACCAATTACAAAAATCCCAAATTTTTGTTGATTATAATAGATGTTGTGCTTTTCAACCATTTTAAAAAGATTGTAAAACTAGAAGCCATCTATGCACCGATTTTACTGTGATGATTATCTTTGGTGGTAGACCAAGACCAAGCCATCACTTTCTCTTACATCAAGAGATGCAAATGGTCTTGGGTTGCGAAGCAAATTCGTTTGCTGGGCTTAATGGTTGTGTAATGTTTTTTTTCTTTTGTGGCACAAAAATAATGTCTTTATAATGAATAAATAGAAAAAAAGAGAAAGATTCAATGGCTGGTAAAAATAAAGTTTCAATCAAGCTGGAATGCATTTGCAGGTCCCCTTTTGCAAGAATAACAGCATAATTGAACCACTTAAATTACTACATGAACAAAGTGAATTGAGTTTCTGAATCCAATTAAACATAAATTGGATGTGAATCCTTTATAGAACGATGGACTATGAGGAAAAAAAAAGAATGGATTGGAAGAGAGTTAGCTAGGTTGGGGAAATTTTAGTGAGGAATAGGAAGGAAGAAAGTTGACAGAGATGACAAAGAATTAAAGAGGCGAAAGGAGCGCGTGAGGGAAAAAAACATAAAGAGAGAGAAAAAATTTATTTAGAAAATTTGTTTTAATTTTGACCGTCAGATTAGATAAATCTAAGGGTCCAAAAAATGTGTAAAACAAAAGTTTTACACACTGTGTAATTGGATCCTATCTCATAAATTAATGTGTCGTTTAGAATTCAAATGCTCATTAATTTTTCGTTTAGAAAAATTCTGTAAAAGAAAGATAAGTTTACTTTTTTGGGCTAAAATTTGACTGGTAATGAAATTGCCAAATCCCAATAAAAGAAGGATATATATTCTCTACTCCCTCCATCACTTATTATTTTTAACAGTTAAAATGTATATGAGATTAAGAGATGAATTAATATTAGAGGTTTTAAATTAAGTTTTTCATAGTTTGTTCCCCTTTTTATCATTTAAAAAAACCCTCAGAAGCTTAATTTCGGCTTTACTAATTAGAAGTACTATATATAAAAATGAGATTTTTTTTTTGCATTTTTGAAAGAAATATAAAAATATATATCTTTATACTCTATAATCCTAAACTTCAAAAACCTTGACTTAAAATATCTAAAATACCCTTTTTAATTTTAAAATTTTAGTTTTATCTTTCAAGGGTTAATATGTAATATGAAATATAATATTTACAACACCTAACTAAAATCTAATACCTTCATCAATTTTAAACAATTAATTAGATTCTTCCCTTGATAATAAATTTAAATTTAATATTGGAATTAGATCGCTTCCTATCTTTGTTCATAGAGTTCAATCCAATGAAATATTTTTGTGCGTGACTTGCCACTTGTATTGGCGTTTGTGACAACAAAGTTCCCAGAGATGCTACACCAGTCACCTTTCCCATATTTATTCAAACCGATAAGAAATAACCTATTTTTCAAGAATTGAATTTAATAATTAATCGATTAGTTAGGCGGCTTTGCACCTAACCAAGGGAAAACATAATTTTGTTGTTTGTAAAGACTTTCTTCTAATATTCTTCAATATAAATTCCTTTATTTGATGGAAAGAAAAAAAAACTTTTCTCCTAAAATCAGCTAATTAAAACAAAAATTAAGCAAATCTTCATGTGTACATAGAAAATCATGTACATATTAAAATAAACCATATCAGTCTTGTCTACAATATCATCTCAAGAGTAAAATTGACCATTCACAAGTCTATTATAACAATAAAAAAGCCTTTTATATATTTAGGAAAAAAGAAAATCTGTATCAATTATAGTACAACGAAAATGAGATATAATATGTTTTGTAGAATTGATATCTAATTAGCAATAGAATATTTTTTTAGCTATAATTAGCAATAGAATATTTAGAACAGTATCAATGTTGCAAATAAGCTTTGAACATGAATTCTTATAAAAATTATAATAAATCAAATCCAAATGAATTTTTATAGGTTAAATATATCATTTAATAAAAATTTTAAAGGCATAAGCTATATATTTATAGGTTAAATCTAACAAACCATATCTAATATATAAACGAACCCAAGAAAAAAAATTTCCAACATATATTAAAAATTTTAAAGGTAAAATATTAATTTAGCTAGAGGCTAAATTTCTATAAAAATTAATTTTTATAGATTAAATTTAACAAATCTAAAAACTAAACAAATTAAATGAAGAGTATTAAATAATTTCATACAATCCACTATAATATATCTAAATTATGTATTAATATAATATATTTTAATATTAAAGAATAAAAAATCTTAGAGGAGGCAAGGCCATCTCCAATGAAACACCAAATTATTATTTTGGTGTTGAAAACCTCATAAATCTCACTCCAACGAATACACACTATTGTAGCAAATACCAAAAAATTTTTTTCTTTTCTCTTTTTTAAGAATAAATATTTAAATTAAAATTATAAAAATATCTTTAGAACGATCTTATTTAGATCATTGAAATGAGACGCAAATTGAATAGTATATACTCTTAAAAATTGTGGTGCAAAAATTTTTTTATTGTAAAAGTTTAATAGTATAAATGGTATTTTGTGTGGAATACATTGGAATTAGTGCATATTTGGCATGAGTTTATTCCAAAAAAATATTATCTTTTCACATTGTATATGTTTCATTATTAATGAAAAGCCACGAAAATTAATAAGAATGTAAGATATTACTGAATTTGTTAATAATATTATAACATTTTTAATAACTTTTATACCTTTTAAAGTAAACTTCAATAATAAAAATTGGTAACCTAATTATTGATAAAATAGTTACTAAACTTTCTGAAGATGTAAGGTTATTTATTTCTTGATAATAGTATAACGTTCTTGATATAACCTTTATAATCTTCGCAATAACCTTTAATAAGAAAGTTGACAATATTATTACTTATATATAATGCAAAGGTCATTGATTTAGTCGAGATATACCTTTCTGGATAACCTCTTTAGCTTTTTTAATAACTTTAGATAAGAAAATCGTTGATTAAAGGTTATTTAAATTACTAAGAATTTAAGGTTACTTGATTTGTTTATAGCTTCGATCATACCTTTTTAATAACCTTTAAACCTCTTTGACTAACCTTATATAAGTTAGAAACATTCATTATCGATGAAAAGCTACTAAAATTATAAAGGATATAAGACACTTATTAACAATATAAGGGTTCAAAATTATTGAGTTATAAAAAAATTTAGTATAAGGTAACAAAAAACCCTTGATACTTATTAAGAATATAACGGTAAATAACAAATTTTAGTATAAGCTTACAAAAAATCATTTTAAATATGGATTTTTTTGATTTCGTTAAACTTGAGGAAGTGTGGATGAATGCATATAATGGATAGTATTATATTAATCTTATATATATTTCTTCTTTTTTTACTTATATTAGTATAATTTTTTTTAACTTCCATATCTACGAGGTGGTTTCCATTGCTTCGGGTGACTAACTGTTTGAATTGATTTGAGAATTATTTTAAGTATTAATTTTTAATAGTATTTGTTCCTCCTATTACCCCTGATTTTAAAATTGTTTGAACTGATTTGTTGTTGTAATAGTATTCAATTTGTATTACGAAGGGTAAATTATGAACTTCAAACCTCAATGTTTCTTTTTTTCCCCTTTTTATAAATACTCCTAATATGTAATTTAGAACTATAAATAAATTTATATAATTCATTTATTGATTTTTAATTTTTTCGAGAACTTCAACATATACTACAACTCCAATATATCAATTTTTACGGTCCTCATCTTATTCGGGATAATAATATTAATTTAGAAAAATATTCTACCAAGTGAAGTTATTAATTCCATCAAACCTTATCAAAAAAATTTTAAAATTAACCAAATACAAAAATGACATAATAAATTTACCCTTAGGAATACAAATTGAATAAATATTCAAAATCAAAAAGTATGAATTTTTTAAAACTACTTTCACATACCTAACGGAAAAAATAATTAATTTTCCACTAAAAATAACAATTAATTCCATCAAATATTATCAAAATTTAAAAAATAAAAATACCAAAATTTAAATGCTGGTGTGGATAGCTTAAATGAGCTTTTTTCCCCTAACTTTAATAGTAGGGTATATAAGAGAAATCTTCAACTTTGTTCCCCAAATAATTAATCATTTTCTCTAATACTGAATCAATTTCAAAAATATATATTTTGGGATAAATCAAAAAATATATATATATATTAATATTTTTTTTGTCAAACAAACCTCAATATTTCTAACTACCTCCTTTGGTATTGACCACTGAGTTTGAAAATAATATGAGAGATCTCAACTTAAAGGACGAAATTGTAAGAGTTTTGATAATAGTTATGAGAGGTGTTTATGGGCTACGTCGGTCTGATTTCAAAATGATACATGCTTAATACTCTCATAAATTTTAAATAAATACAAAAGTTTATATTGTAACCCTATAACCATGATCTTTATTAATAAATATTAAAAGTTAAATCTGATTTTTTTTTAAATTACACTTTTGTTTGATGTTTCGAAGATTTCAATTTTAAGTTAAAATAAAAAGAAAAGAACATTGAAAAATTTCGTGAAACTCTAAGGTTGATTAAAAATTATATATACTACTACAAATACACATACAATAAAAGAATAAAATTAAAATTCTAATCATATAAGGACTTAACTAATCATCGACCTATATATACATAAACAAAACACAATATATTTTGTTATAATTATATCTCTTTAATTATCCATCATAAAAAATTTTAGTAATCTTAAATAAGAAAATTCGTAGCTATTATTATTGATAAAATGATACTAAGGTTACTAAAATTGTAAGTTACTGAATTTCTTGATAATACTATGTGATAACCAAAATTAGTAATAAGAATGTAAGATTATTGATTTAGCTGATAATACTATTCTATTTTATAATCATTATAGTTTTTTTTAACCTTATATATAAACAAATTTATAACCTTCACCATTGACGATAAAAAATAAAGTTAGTAAATTTTAAGATTATTCAATTTATTGATAACAATATAATTATTTTTATAACCTTTAAATCTTTTTAAAAACCTAAATTAGAGAAAATTGGTTCATTATCAATGAAAAGCAACTAAAATTGCTAAGAATGTAAGGTCACTTATTGATAGAATCTATCGTAACATTTTTAATAACTCTTATAGATTTTTTAGTAAACTTGAATTATAAAATTTTGAACCTTCATTATCGAAAAAAGATACTAAAATTATTAAGGATGTAAGGTTAATCTTTATGAGTAATGATCATATGGACTCGAGTCCGTGCGAGTTACCACGCAATCGAGGCTAAATCACACGTATGATCATATATTCATGTGAATTTTAAGTTTACCCATATAGTATTTTAAATGAATTTTAGTTTGGAATGTCAAATTTTTAAAATTCTGTATTTAATTGAGATAGAAGTTCAACATAAAGGTTTCGTACCAAATAAAATTTTCTTTTGTTCAATTAAGGACCTTAATAAGTAAGATATGATTTGAACATGAAATTTAGCTCCAAATCAATTTTTTTATTTATGTTATAGGTAGATATTGACTTCTAAATATTGGGTAAACTTAAAATTCACATGAATATATGATCATACGTGTGATTTAGCCTCGGTTACGTGGTAACTCCCACGGGCTCGAGTCCATAGGACCATCACTCAATCTTTATAACCTTTTTAGTAAGTTTAGATAAGAAAATTGGTAACCGATATTAGTAATAATGTAAGGTTATATAAATTAGTAGATAATGATAAACATTTTTGGATAACCACTGCAACTGTTTTTAATAACTTTAATAAAAAATTTTGGATAACCACTGCAACTGTTTTTTTAAATAACCCTGAATAAGAAAATTGTGAACTTTTTTTTCTTTTTTTTTTTTGGAGTGTTAAGAAATTTATTTAATTTGTTGATGATAACCTCTATTTATAAACTTTGTTACCCTTATTACTGAAAAATAAAAGGATAATTTAAATTTTTAAGGATGTAATGTTACTAAATTTATAATATAAAAAAACTTAAAAATGAATTATTATTTTAAACTGAATGTAAAAGAAATAAAATTATATGCACATGCGTATAGCATGTGTTTATTTCTTACAATTTTTTCATATGTGTTTGGTAGCCTTTTCAAGACCAATGTGGTCATCTCATTACCTTGGTATCTAATCACTATATGTGTTTAGTATGGGATGATCATTAAAAAATTGGACAAGTTTGATTAAAAGAATTGGACAGTGATCCCAAAGGGGGGTATCTCACTCTTAGAGTGATTTCTAAAACTTTATCTTTTAATAGATTTTTTTTATCTTTAAACTTTTGTTATATTTTTAAGAAAATCATGTTTTGTTTTGATAGATTTGTGACATATTGATAATTAGCTATAATGAAGCTTACTTAGATAAAAAGCAATGAGAAAATTTTGCATTTAAGAATAATAATAAAAAAATAGCTAGCTCCTTTAGCGGAATAAACAAAAGAATAAATATCAAATAGAATACATGCTATAAGGATGTGGTTATTGGCTATAATGAAGTTTAAAAGAACTGACAAATAAGTAATGAGACATTGAAAGATGTGAACCTAGGTGATTGAAAAAAAAATGTTCACAATGTAAGCTTAGATAAAGTTTTTAATTAATTACATGTGAAATATGCATAAAATCAGTTGAGTAATAATAAGAAATCAAATTAAGCTTTATAATTTAATGTGTCAAGATTTGGATAGCATATAAATTCAAATTTTCAATCACCAAGAAAGGAAGGACTTACGAATTAGTAATTAGGATCTATATATTGTACACCCACGTTTAGACTTCCTCACTTTGCATTAAGTTTTACACTTTTATACAAATCTAATTTACAATTAAATGTGTGTCTGTTTGAGTTGTGAGATCCGTTTTAGGGAGATTGAAATGGTGGAATTAGATATTGTTGTGTGAGATTAGAATAGCGATAATAAGAATAAAACATATTGAAAATCTTGGTAAAACTGTAAATTTCAAATAAGTGGGAATTTAAAATTATGTCTATAAGCTCAATTTTAAATGTTAATAGAGCATAAATATTTAAAATTACGCATCTGATGAACGAATTTTATTGTATTTCTTATGATAATTATTATTAATGTGATGTATAAGTTTTCATTATTCAAAATAGAATAAAACACTTAGTATTTATAAAATTTATGAAGTGATGAAGTATTATGTACATATATATATATATATTGAAATTTAAAAAATATATTATTATTAATAAATATAATAACCCGAACAAATAACCAAATTTTAAAATTTTACAAAGAAATATATTTGGCAACACTTGATTATATTATATCTAGAATATTTGAAAAGTCAAAGAGAAAAGATACCGTAAAAAAGGCTAAGTTAATCACACTTAATATGATGAAGATGAATTTTGGTGAACTTAAAACATAATATCAACGAAAAAAATTAAAGTAGAGAAAGATTGCAATGGGATAGACTATATATTAAACATATATTATTTAATAATAATGTATATTTATTTCATTTGAATTTAAATTTAAATTTTTTTATTATATATGATTTATAAGAATGAATTTTTCATATTATATATTATAAATTAATATGGTATTTATTTTATTTATTATTTTAATTCTTATATATATGTTATAAATTATCAACAAACACGTGCAACGAACGTACATTTACTAGTATATATATATATATATATATATATATATATAAATGAGATTTGGATCCATAAACATGGGGACAATATTGATTATTGATCACAAAATCTATTATCTATTAATTAACTTAATAAAAAAACTGGACAAGATGCACACTAAGAAATTAAGTAAGAATAAAAACTATTCTCAATCTTTATAATGGTTCGGTGAATCTATAACACGAGAAAAATAAAGATACGAAATCAGATTTCATATTTAATTAAATTATATGCAATGTTTATATATAAATCTCCAAATCAAGTTCTTTCAATCACCCATTTTGAAGATTGTAATTTGTAAACAAATTAAGGAAGTTCTCCAAATCTAAATTATAGCTCCTATTATATGGCTATCCCACCAAATGACACCACCAAAGTCCTTGAAGATGATGTTAGCCATGTATCTCCTCCACCAGGCTCAGTTCCCACAACCTCTCTCCCTCTCAACTTCTTCGACATGAAATTCCTCCCTTCTGCTCCCGTCCAACCCCTTTTCTTCTTTGAATTCCCATTCCCAACCTCCTTTTTCATGCAAAACATCCTTCCCAATTTCAAAACATCTCTCTCACTCACTCTGCAACATTTCTTTCCTTTAGCAGGCAATCTTGTCTTACCTCCACCTCCTCAAATTCCTTACATTCTCTATAAAGAGGGTGATTCCGTTTCGCTTTTCGTCAATGAATCCACAGCAGATTTCAACCACTTGGCAAGCAATAACGCCCGACATTTTCAAGAATTGCAAACTCTTGTCCCAACATTGCCACCTGTGGCAAAGGGTAGTGATAATAATTTTATGCAGAAACCTCTCTTGGCAATCCAAGTCACTGTATTTCCCATGGTAGGAATTTCCATAGGTTTTGCATTTTTCCATGTTGTAGCTGATGGAAGATCGTTTATTCATTTTATGAAATCATGGGCATCTGTTTTCTCGTCTCGAGGAGACATGACTTGTCTTACACTTAAAGATTCCTTACCAAAGTTCAATAGGGATTTGATCGAAGATCCTTTAGGTTTAACCTCCATTTTCGTGAAGGAGAAGTTAAAACCGAGGGATTTACCCTGCATTAATCCCATTCATAAGGTTCGGGTCACTTCTATCCTCAAGCCATCTCAAGTTGAGTTATTGAAAAATTATCTCACAAAAAAGTGCATGGAACAGAAGAGTACTTCGGAGCCACTAAGGATGTCAAATTACGTTGTAATATGTGCTTACATGTGGGTTTGTTTGATCAAATTACAACAAAGTCCAACTCATCATGATTCCCATTTCATCTTTACAATAGATTGCCGAAAGCGACTGAAATTGCCCCCGATATACTTTGGGAACTGCCTCTTACGTAGCACTGCAACGGCTAAGAAGAGCGAGCTAATAGGGGAAAATGGAATTTTTGTGGCTGCAAGGGCAATTGCAATGGTAGTTCTGGAATTCGAGAAAGGGTCATTGAAAGAGACAGAGACATTATTGTCGTCTTCAAAAGCAATGGAATTAATCAAAATGGAATCGAAAGATGTTATAATGGTTGAAGCATCACCAAAATTTGGTGCCTATAATATGAGTTTTGGGTCGGGAGGGACTAAAAAGGCGGAACTCGCTAGCATTGGTTCATCAGAAACTGCTACTGTGTTTTCTATTGCTGATAGCCGAGAGGAAGGTGGCGTTGAATATGGCTTGGCACTTGCTCCTTCTGAATTAAATAGCTTCAATGCTATATTTAATGGAAGCTTAAAGTTGCCCTTCAGTCGCCTTTAAAACTTACAATTTGACATATTCATTAAGTTAGCTTCCATAATTTTCTTGAGTGTTTTGATGTATTTTGAAAACTAATTGGAGGAAGAAATTTGCTGTATTGCAACTAAATTTAGTTAGTTCTTGTTATTTTCCATTGATTAATAGTATGATTTATTCAAGATTGTTACTTTTACCAATCATTTCAAGTACTCAATCCTGAATATTGTTGGAAATTTTCAAGTACTAAAAGTCTATAACAATTTCCAGGCTTGGTATTGCTCAATACTGGTCATAATGCTAATGAGCAGTCAGGGATGTGCGTGGGAAATTTAAAAGTCTCTTTTCAGTGGCCAATTTGGCAACATTTCCCCTGCTTTGTGCAAGAGCAAGACAATATTTCTTTCCACACGGGAAAATTACATTGAAATATACTGATAGTAATGAATTTAGCTAGATTATTTAACATTAATACCCTAGAGTTTATGATGCCTCCATTTACAGTCACTAGAGTAATTTTTCATTGTTGACTTGGGACTAAGAACTGAAAGCTCAGGGGTGTTAAATATATATTGTGTTATTTATCAACCATACATCACTGGCCTCCCTGCTTGAGAAGTTAATAGAAAGGAGCCAGATCTGTTAAATAGGGTATCATTTTCTTACCTTTTTTTTTATATTAGATTTTCAATCTTTTCAATATGTTCTTTTAACAAATTCAATTACTGCTCTCCAAAAAAAAATGTTTAGCTTCCATAATTTTCTTGAGTGTTTTGATGTAGAACAAATTTGTTGTATTGCAACTAAATTTAGTTCTTGTTATTTTCCCTTTGATTAAAAGTGGACAAGGTCTGCACACTAATTAAAGTAATAATAATAAAACTATATATCGATCTTCAATCTTTCTAATGTCTCAATATTTCTTAGACTTTTTCTTTGTAATGACTTTTCTATAATGAATACAAACTATTGTTTAGATATATAGTACTTTTTTTTTTGCTAAATAATGATATATATATATATATATATATATTTGATATGGTTGGTGAATAAATAACACATATTGAGGAACATCTTGTCTTGATATTAAATACGCAATGTTATATAAATCTCCAAACTTCGAAGTTCTTTCCATCAATCAAAGATTGTAAACAAATTACTTCTCTGTAATCTATCAAGACCACTTTGTTCTTTGTTCTGGAAGATAGCTAAACAAGAAAAACGACTATGATGCCTCCATTAATTTAATTTAATTTTAATTCTCCAAGACTCTGAGGATTTTCTGGAAATATATTATTGAGCCAGTAATTTGTTTCCTTGTTTCTCATTTAAGAATTCATACTATGGAGTAGTTTATTTTTCTCAGAAAGCTTCTTAAAAAAGATTCTTGAGGATCATTTCAACCTGAAAGGTAATACTAAAAATAATGTT
>AWWV01011267.1:0-17906 GCA_001974805.1 Corchorus capsularis
AAAAAAAAAAAATTAAAAAAATCCCCAAGGGCGTGGAAGAACCGAAGAAGCCAAAAAGTGTCGATTCTTTCTACTGAATTGTCTTGTTTCCCTTGGGTCTGGATGGGGGATTTTAATGAGCCCATTTGTGATGCTGATAAATTTGGTGGTAGGCATGTTAGTTATTCTAGGGCTAAATGGCTGTTAGATGCTATTGATAGATGCTCCATGATTGATATTGGTTTCACTGGGCCTCGGTTCACTTGGTCCAATGGTAACCCTCTCTCATCTCTCATTATGGAAAGAATTGACCGGGCTTGGATCAATAAAGCTTGGTTAGACGCCTTCCCTGATTCCACCCTTTTCCACCTTACCAAATCTGCCTCCGATCATTGCCCAATTCTGCTTTCTCCCTCCGCCTCTCTTCCCTCCTCTACCCCCAAGCCTTTCCGATTCCAACCTATGTGGTTTAATGATCCTTCATTCTTTGAGGTTGTCAAACATGCGTGGCATCTTTACCCTCATGATCTTGACTCTGCCATTGTGGCCTTTGTTGAATCTGTTAAGATATGGAATAAGGAAACTTTTGGTAACATATTCAAGAAAAAGAAGATTTTGGCTAGGCTTAAAGGGATCCAATTGAAAATCTTCTCTGCTCCCTCTCAATTTCTTTTGGATTTGGAGAAACAACTAAGGAAAGATCTTGCCCTGATCCTTAGAGATGAGGAAACCCTTTAGGTTATGAAATCTCGTATTGACTGGCTGGCGGAAGGTGATGGTAACACTAAATTCTTCCACATATCTACCCTCATCAGGAGGAAATACAATAGAATCATCTCTCTTAAGGACAATCAAGAGAATTGGATCTCTAGTGATCTTTATTTCAGTCATATCACTGACTTCTTTTGCTCCCTCTATCCATCCTCCTTCCTTTCATGCCCTATTACTCCCTTGGACAGACCCTCTTCCTCTTTTGGAATTAATTATTATCTTCATGATGCTCTGAGTTTTATCCCTTCCTTTGATGAAGTCAAGCATGCCCTCTGGTCCATGAAACCCTTTAAAGCTCCTGGCCCTGATGGTTTGCATGCGGGTTTCTACCAAAAATGTTGGGATATCATTGGAGATTCCTTTGTTCAAGCTATTCAAAATGCCTTTACCTCTTGCTCAATGCCTCAAGCTTGGAAACACTTTTTCATTTGTTTAATTCTTAAAGTTGCTTCCCCTGATTCCATCAAACTTTTTAGGCCCATTAGTTTGGGTAATACTTCCTACAAAGTTGTTACTAAGATCATTGCTTTAAGGATTAAGCCTCTTCTTGATGATCTTATCAACCTTGTCCAAGGTGCTTTCCTTCAAGGTAGAAGAACAGCTGATAACATTATCCTTGCTCAGAAGTGTGTTCAAACAGCCAGAAGTAGTGTTGTTAAAGTGATGATCATAAAAATCAATTTGGAGAAAGCCTTTGACAGGCTGGAATGGTCCTTTATTAAACGGATACTGGATTTCTTCAACTTTCCTCCCCAACTCTCCTCTCTTATCATGTCTGCTATTACCGATCCAACACTCTCGATCCTCATTAATGGATCACCCTCTAAGGAGTTCAAAGCATCTAGGGGCATTAGGCAAGGTGACCCCATTTCCCCATACATTTTCATCCTATGTATGGAATATCTCTCTATCTCTATTGAGAGGGAGTGCAAAGATGGCAACTGGAAGCCACTCCCCCTGGGTAGATGTGGACTAAGAATTTCTCACATCCTCTTCGCTGATGACATTTTATTGTTTGCAAAGGCCAGTCATAAGAACTGTGAAACAATTAACAGAGTTCTAGAGGAGTTCTGCAACATTTCTGGGCAGATGGTTAACAGAGACAAAACAAAAGTTTGGTTCTCTCCAAACATAGATGATGATAGAGCCTCCTCCCTTGCTTCTTTGCTCAATTTCCGGAAAACATCATCTTTTGGCCATTACCTGGGATGTCCTCTTTCTGTCCAAAACCCCAAGAAGCAGGACTACTCATACATGCTGGAAAAAATTAGAGGAAGGATCAAAGGCTGGAAAGAAAAAACACTCTCTTTGGCAGGGAGAAGTACTTTGATCCACTTTGTTACCTCTGCCATTGTTGATTATCCTATGCAAGTCTGTGTTCTGCTTGCATCCATTCATAAAGAAATTGATAGACTTCATAGAGATTTCTTATGGGGGATACAGCAGAAAAGAAGAAACTTCACTTAATTGGTTGGAATAAAGTTGCGAGGAGGAAGACCTCGGGTGGTATTAATGTAAAGAGAGCTAAATAGAGGAATCTAATTCTAATGGCCAAACTTATTTGGAGACTTCAGAAAAACCCAAATGATATGTGGGCAAAAACTCTTAGAAGTAAATATAATGCCAATTCTGTGAACAAGAGAGCTTCCTCAAACTCTACTACATGGAATAGCATTTGCAAAGGCAAAGACATCTTCCATGAAGGCTGTAGGAAAATTATCGTTTCTGGAGACCAAACTTCTTTTTGATTTGATAGATGGAGCTCTGATCTGTCTCTTAGATCTCAAATTCATGGTCCACTCAACTTTGGCGAAGAGAATTTCTTTGTTTCTCAATGTAGACTTTCCAATGGCCTCTGGAACCTGGAATGCATTTCTTTTGATCTGCCTAAGCCCATTGGAGATAGAATTCACTCCATTGTTTATTCTCTTTTTGGCTCAGGAGTGGACAAAATCTGCTGGCGAGACTCTAGGAATGGGGACTTTTCTTTATAGTCTGCTTACTCTATTGCTATTAAAGACCATAATGATAGTCCTGTTTGGAACAAAATTTGGAAGACCAGTTGTCGCCCAAGGATTCGCTATTTTCTTTGGCTTCTAGCTCATAATAGCCTTGCTACAAAATCTCTCTTGTGTCATAGGGGTCTCTCTGTCGAGATTTGTTACGACATCTGCCCTGATTCTGAAGAAACTACTCTTCATATCATGAGGGACTGCCCTCTTGCTAAATCTATGTGGGTTTCCTTCCCCTCCTTGCCTACTGATTTCTACAATTCTACTAATATCCTCTTGTGGATCGCCCATAATCTTTCTTCTACTGCAGTCTTTCAAGGTGTTCCCTGGCCTACTTTGTTCTATTATTGTTGTTGGCATACCTAGAAAGCAAGGAACTACAGAATTTTTGAAGGCCAAACCATTCTTTTAGATCATATCTTTTATATTGCTAATCTTCAAGCAAAAGAATTCCTTCATCTTGCTGTCAACTGCTCAGCCAAACCACCAAGAACTCTAATCAATGTTTCTTGGTCCCTTCCTCCTTTGGGCTGGACCAAACTCAACTCTGATGGGTCCTGTCTGGGTAACCCTGGTTATGCAGATGTTGGAGGTGCCTTGAGAAATGACAAAGGGGAATGGGTGGGGGGCTATGCTAGAAAAATACCTTGGACCAATAGTCTTCAGGCAGAATTTTGGGGGCTCAGATATGGCATTCAACTTGCATTGAGACTAGGGATCCAAAATCTCTTAGTTAATGTTGATGTTGCTTGTGTTGTGACCCTCTTCGAGGAGGCTGATACTAATCTTCATCCATTGGGTAACCTTATTCATGATTGCAGGTCACTGAGTCGAAATTTTTCCAACTTCATGCTGGAGAACTCATTTCAGGAGACCAATCGAGTAGCGGATCAAATGGCTAACTTCACCAGGGAGATGTCTTGTAGTAATAATGCTTATTATCATGTCTTTCCTTCTATGCCGGATTTTATTTCTGATTTACTTTTGATGGACTGTATGGGAGCTTCCTTCCCAAGACTTACTTCTAACTAATGTTATTTCTCGTCTTTTTCACCAAAAAAAGAACAAGCCAAAAAGGGGTAAGTGGAAATAACAAATAAATTTCAATTTTCAAACTGTAGCACAATCCCGCTCACGCAGCCAGGCTCCCCTCTCCTTTTGCTTTTTTTGGTCGAACCCCTCTCCTCAATCCTCATATCAACTCAACAAACACTCTATCAAGTAAACAAACAAAGCCACAGCTCACTTACTCCTCTCTCTCTCTCATTTTCATTTTCCTTTTGTTTCTAGAGCCCTCCATTTGCGTCTCAGAGCTCTCCAAAGCACAGTAAGCTCGCCTCCATTTCTTCCTTTTTTTCTTGGAATCTTTGCTTTAGGTTTTTGAATTTGTTTCCATTTGGTTATTGTTGGCTTTTGGATGGTTGAGTTTTAGATTTTCAATCTGCAGATCTGTGATAAACTAACACAAATTCTTTTTCTTCTACTTTTTTTTGTGTATTTCTGCACTTTTTTTTCGCTAATTTTATGTAGTTTCGCTAATTTGATGTTTAAGCTCATCTTACATCTTTAATTTTTTTTTTGGTACATTAGAGCAGTCCAAGACCGCTTTAGCTAACAATGGCCCTAGGCCGTGACACACCCCGGATATCTTCTTCGATGAAGCTTTATTTCAATGAATCTGATTTTTTCTTTAAAGTTCTTGGAGTTGTGTTATGCATTGAAGGTTTTTTAATTTGATAGCTGAGGAATATGTTTTATTGGTCATTTACGAGTTAATCAGGTTTTTCGAATTCTAATTTATATCTTTTCATGGAGAATGTAAAGAATTCTTGAACCAGAGGTGTTTGGAATGGTTTCTTCACTGCTTTCTTGTGAAGATAATTTCTCTATTTATAATTTGTTTACATAGGCATTTACAGCAAGTCAACTATACAATAAATGGGATTACATTCACATAGCTATGTTAGTGGAATTCTAGCTTTATTGCTGCTTGGTCAAAGTAATTG
Organism: Corchorus capsularis; assembly: GCA_001974805.1. Taxonomy (NCBI): domain Eukaryota; kingdom Viridiplantae; phylum Streptophyta; class Magnoliopsida; order Malvales; family Malvaceae; genus Corchorus; species Corchorus capsularis. The sequence continues at coordinate 4,769 of AWWV01011267.1, forward strand.
ATTACTCAATCAATTACTTTGATTGCTCTTGTCTTCAGAATGAAGATAATAAAGGTCTTAAACATTAAATACTAATAGAATTCTCTGTTTGGCATTAGTTCAGTCAGGTAAAAAGAAAATAATTCCGTGATCAAAAATTACTCCCTCAGTCCCATATTATCTGTCCCTTTTGGGTCAAAGTTTCCTAAATTTAACCTTTAATTATAAAAAAGATTATATAAAAATAAATTTTAAAAAATTATGTTTTGATTAAGTTAAGTCTTAAACTTTTCAAAACATATTTTTTGAAAAATTGATTGTATATATATTTTTTGTAATTAAAGGTCAAATGTTTGATTAGTTTGACCCAAAAGAGACAGATAATATGGGACGGAAGGAGTATTTACTAAGACAATGTGAATTTTCTAATCGAAACGCCATTTCTAAATTTGAATTTTAGAGTGATTCATTCTTCTATCAGAATGTTCTAAATGTAGCTTAAATCACGGATCAAAATTGTCAATATTAACATATATGTTATGTAAATATTTGTAATTATCACCATTATTTACTTTCCATTTGTTTCTAAATGTAGCTTAAATCACGGATCAAAATTGCAATATTAACAGATTTATGTTATGTAAATATTTGTTATTATTACCAATTTTTACTTTCCATTTGTTTAGCCTTGTTTTTAGCCCTTTACCTAAAATTACGGTACTAGTTGTATAAATATTCACATTGTGGAATTAGAGTAGTAAGCCTTTCCAAACTATTACAGTCAACATTCTCTGCAATACACTTCGACTTCTAGAATTTGAAAATTTTCTTTAGACTTTGAAGTTCTCAGAAATGCATATCCATTTCATTTCATTTACCTTTTATATGAATTTATTTATACTAATGGAAGCACCGATTGATTGTTTTTCTTTTTTAAAGTTTGAATATTGCAAGACATCCTTCTTTTTTTTTTTTTTTGAGGTAACTTAGGCTTCTTATTAATTAGCTTTATGTATTGGTAGGGGGGTTGATGCATCTGTTTCAGCAACAGACATCAAAAAGGCATATAACATACTTGTTATAAGACATCATCCCGACAAGGTACCTCCTGCATTATTCATTTCTTATTTTGGTGCAAATCTGACAGTTATTCTATGTATGTTTGTCAGTCCTTTTCAAGGACTACTAGAGGCAGATTTTGGGATGATATAAGAGAAGAAGTTTGTAGGGAGGCTGGAGAAATCTTTCAGATAATAAGAGAGGCTAATGAACTTCTGTCAGACCCTCACAAGGTAGCCTCACACTTCTTGCCTTTTACTAGAATTGCCTTTTATGCATATACTCTCTTTATTATGCATATTCTTCTTGCCTTTTACTAGGATTTCTTTTCTTTCTTTTCATGCAGCGCTCAAAGCTTGATAAAAAAGGCACACTAGATGAAGAGGCACATATCTCTTCGCTTCTCTATAAGCCGAATAGATTTGATCTACCGCCTTCTAGCATCGTTGCTGATTTTTTGACAAGATCGATCCTTCCTTGCTTATGACTTTTTCACTTGGGAAGAAGATGTATGTCTCTACCGTTTTACGTGTAAAGTGCTAAGGGAGATGTGCTAGTTTACCGACTGGTCTTCGTCGTACCCCTTTCCTTCGGGGATGTCATGAGAGACTAGCCTTTCCTTGCGTGGAACTTTTGAGTGGAGAAAGCGGATCTGCTGCAAACGTTGCTGCTGGTAAGGATAGAGTTTGAAAACCCTGGCTAATTGATTATGGGGAAACAGATCATATCATTAGTGATGATGAATCACCGACCACTTTAATCTTCTTTATGCTCCGCTCGATCTGATCAGTTTCCTATGATGACAGAGGGTTGCTAATTGATGCTTGGCCTATTTGGATGTGTTAAATGTTTCACTGTTGAGATCTTTTTTCAATTTGGATTAGATAAAAGAAACAGTGAATGAGAAACAAAGCTGGGAAATCAGAACTAATGTTGTTGTTTTTAGTAGTTCTGTTTGCTTTTACTGTTGCTTGTTTTACTTCTTTAGCAACTAGTTATACAATCACACACACAAGAGTAACAGACCCTTACTTATTAATTATTTAGACCTCCTCCTTCTGACAATTAGCATATGTCTATCAATGCCATGTGTCATTTATTTATATACATTTTTATTCAAATTAAATCAATACAATTTATTAAAACTAAATGTAATGTCATCTTTCAGATCCAAAATTTTCTCCTAACTATTACACTATACTTAAATGCAAATTTCATTTTAGATCCAAAATTAACTCCTAAACTATGACACATCATAAATTACTACATATTATTTTGCTCACGTGGCATTCTGACATCAGAAGATTCTCAAAAAGGCCTTATTTGGCCAAAATTGAGAATTTAGGGGTGACATTGACAAAAATTAAAGTTGAGGGGTTTATTTGGCCGTTTTCTAGAAGTTCAAGGGCCAAATTGATCATTAAACCGTTTACTAATTAGAATGATAAAAATGAGGGCGAGTTTGGTTAGGATCACCCCCCAGATCACTAGTGATCAAAGATCACCAATTATGCAAGATCACTGGTGATCAAAGATTACATGGGTTTATTGTGGTAATCCAGATCACCCTTAGAGGGGTGATCAGGGGGTAATCCGGATTACCACACCAAACCAAAAAGTGTAACCAAACGGGATGATTTGAGATCACCTGCCAAGATCACCACAGGTGATCAAAGATCGCCACAGGTAATCAAAGATCACCCCCAACCAAACTCCCCCTGAGATTTGAACTCATAAACATGGGGAACAATATATATAGATCACAAATCTATAAATTAACTTAATAAATAGAAAAAATCGGACAAGCTCACTAATTAAAGTAATAATAATAATAAAACTATATCTTCAATCTTTCTAATGATATATAGTAGTACTATATTTTGTTATGGTTGGTGAATAAATAACATCACGAGGAACATCTTGATATCAAATATGAAATATTATATAAATCTCCAAACTTCAAAGTTCTTGTCATCAATCATTTTGTAACAAGAAAACTTTGTTCTTTGTTACAAAATCAAGATCACTTGCACCCAAGTTGTTAGCTCAACTGGTGAGTGTACTGTCTCCAGACCGTGAGGTCCTGGGTTCAAATCTCATGGAATGTGAGTTTCGTTTATTTATTTGTTTGTTTGTTAGATAGTTTGTTAAGTAGGTTATTTAAGGTAATTTCTTAGTTTGGTTTAGATTCTCATTTAAATGTTTGGACATATTGAGATTTATTCTAATTGTAATGTGATTTCACTTGTACCACAAAAAAAAAATCAAGATCACTTTGTTCTTTGTTCTGGAGAATAGCTAAACAAGAAAACAACCATGATGCCTCCATTTACTATATACTAGCACAGGGCGCCCGCATCATGCCGCGGGATTTCGGCATTGGTTTGGTTTGTCTGGACACATCTCGTTAATAAGGATATTTATTTATATAAAGACTAATTATTCATAGAGAATTTTATATTTACAAAGGATTTGTTAAGTAAGCTGCTAAAACATAGGTGAAATAGTAGAAACATTATAAAACAACCTAGATCCCATTAGTTCAGTGAACATACTCTAAGAAATAACAAAGCCATAACATAAGAAGGGAGCAAAAGACACTTGGCTACCCGTGCAAAGGGCTCGGAAGTTCTCTGCACAAAAATAAAAAGTAGTATTATGATTAGTATAAGTATATTGTTTCAGGGAATCTCCAAAATATTGAATGTCCTATTATGCTATGTCAATTTACCACAAAGAACAGATTTATGCTATTAGATGAATGATTTGTTTCATCATTTAATCCTCCAGTCATTCTAAAGCAAGATTATTTTGTAAAGACTTTTAATTTATAGTTCAATAAAAACTGCAGAAAGACTAAATGCAACAACAAAGCTAAAAGGCCAAGTATAAAATTGCAAACTTTGAAATAAGCACTACACAAATTTAGCCATTAAACCACAAAAAAGCTAACATTTCCTGAAGACAATACTCTAAAACAATTTGAAGAAAATAGAACAAAACCCATACCAACAGATTTTCCATCAATCTAGACATCAAAGTAAACTTTATGTGTAACTTCTTCTGAATTGTCCTCAACTTCAACTATCTGACAATACAATAAGAAAAACCAAAACCAAGGAAATATATCTTTATAATTCATAAAATGTATAAATGAATTTAATAATCCATTGACAACCTATCAAACACATAAGCCTACCCTACCCTTTTCTCCTTCCGCGTACATTTTTTCGATACTTTAGCTTATTCTACTCTTTATATTTCTCTTTTGAAGTCAAATGAAGTTTAAATACATGTTTAATATCATTCAACAGATAAAAATGAAAGCATGGGATATATTAGCTTGATAGGTAAAAAACCAGAATATATAAGTCATATTGACAATGATGACTATGATTAACATAGCGATGCTACTAATATTCAACAACATATACCGAAATCTACAAACATGGAAATCTCCACCGAACTCCCCAATTCAAACACTGTTGAAGAACATTTAACAGATCATATAGAGCCTTATCATGTAATAATTTATGAAACATGAGATGCGATATCTTGAGCTGATATTGTGCATGGCTCTCCACCATATACTTGATAGCTTCAAAAGAAAAGTAAAATAGAATCCCAATTCCAGCATTGAAAAGTTAACCACTTGATTTAAGTTAGAATTTCCCATGACATAAATGTTATCATTAGTGATCAAATTTAAAGAAAGCATGCAAGTGTAAGAAATACTACATCCTTGAGTATTCAAAAAGTCGAGGGAAAACAAATAGAAAAAAAAAAGAAGCCAAAGACACATGGGCAAGGGAGTCTGATCACAATTTTCTGCAAGTGTACAGAGTTGATTGTAGTCTAGTTAAAACCAGAGTATTCCGGAATATCGTCCCACAGAGACTAACTATTTAATTGCCAAATTCTAAATTCTAGAAGATCGAATCAACAAGTAAAACCAATAAATTATGAAAGGATTTAATCTAAATAAACAAAAGTAGGAAGTCTAATTAATACCGACAAAAGATCAATTAAGCAAACATTAGGGACTCGGGATTTCACCTAAGCTAAGGCCTAATTACTAAGCATGATAATTCTACAGGTTGAAATAACAATTATTCTAAAGACACTAAGCTCCCTCTCAGGCTACTTAGATATATTTAACCAAGTAAATTACCACCTCTCGAATGTGCAATTTTAACCCAATTAAATTCTTTAAGTTCTAATAATTCTAACGTTATCGTATCAACCTAGGATATCTCTATCTCTAGATTTAACACGTTTATTCTCCTAGTGCATAGATTTAGCTTCACCTCTCAGTCCTTGACTAAATCCCTAAGATTAAACCTATGGTGATCAGGCATAGATTCAACAATTAGATTAAAGAGAATAAATTCAACCAACCAAAATCATAAAATCATGCTCAATAATTAAACAATTGCAAAGGCTACATCCCCAACCCTAATTAGGTTTTTAGCCACTCATATTCAAAAACAAAACCATAAAAGAAATATAATTGAATATGAAATCCATAACAAAGATAACAAGAGAAGAAGAAATCTTAGACTGAAACTAGGTTGATCTCTCAAATCCTGCTTAATCTCTGAAATCATTTCTCTCCCATAGCAAAGTAGTGTTTCTCTTCTCCAAAGAGATGTCAAAAGCTCCCTAAATAACTCTAAAATATCCTATTTATATGTCCCAAGTCGGCACATGACTTTCTAGGTCAAATTACAAGAGTTTAGAGTAATTTAATTAAAGTGAAAATCGTAACAACTTCTGTCCCGAAGTTGACAGGATCGGTACAGAAGTTGTTCTGAAATCCTTGCTTATTTTCAACAGTGTAACGTCTGGGCAGAAGTTGACAACATCTGGGCCGATGTTGTCCTGAATTTTCCACTTCTCTTCAAATTTTGATTCTAAATTCTTGCTCCAATGCTCTTCACTCCTATGAAATGACAAAGTCATGCAAAAATCCTTCAATGAAAGTCCTAAATGCTCCAAATTAAACCTACAAGCCATAAAATCAAAGATGTGAAGATTCAACAAATAAAACCACGAAAAGTGTTAGAAATAATGTTGAATATATATCAAATTAATACTAAGGAACATGTAAAACTAACACTTATCAGAGTCCAAGCCCCGGAAACCTTGCACTACAAATGATCCATTCATATAATTTAAGTAGCATTAGAAAAAAAGAAATAACAAATCCTGTCATGTCCAATATAGAAAAATGTGCAAAAATTGAAAGCCACCTTATAGAGATAGCATAAGTAATTTAAGAGTACAAAAAAAGAAAAAAAATGAACTACTTACTTCCATTTTCAGATTTACAAAATGTCAAATACCCCAAGAACTTAGGTGATCTTAAATTTCAAAACAAATTGTCAACATATGTTAAATGAGGCAATGCATTGACTTCAAATCTGAAATAACCAACATCAGAAATCATGCCAAGACATATAAAGTTCAGCAAACCCTAAACCAAATGAAAATTGGTATCTTTTCTTGATGGAAGTCTATGTTTGGTCAACAGAAGAGTAATTGGAACAACTCAAAACTTCATGAAGTAAGAGAAATACAACTAATTGAGATAAAAAAAAATTCATTTGACAAAGACAGAGATGATTAGGCTAAATCTCACTCCATAAGTATTTAATTACATCATATGATGAGGAAATGGATATCTCATCAGTTATAGGCAATGGAATTGTAGTCATAGAACTTTGAAATTTAAAGGAAAAAAAAAATGCAAGCAAACACATCTCCTTGACTTAATAGACATTGTCCAAATTAATTAATCACATTCAAAACAGGGGAAAAGGAGAAATAAGGAAAGAAAGTCTACGTCCATAGTAACATCTTCCGGTCTAGCATTACCATCACTAACATTTGAACCCTAATAGAAATAAAGTTTGTCATCAAGAAGAGGACTAAGTAAGTCAATCATGTTGATTTTGGCTTTATCTTTATGAATTAGCATGCTTCTGCCCACATATGTTATATGGTGCTAAAACTGCAAGTAAATGTTAAGGGCTCCACCAGAAACCAAATATATTTATATGGTTCAAAAATCTAATTTAGACTCTCTAGATAACACGAACAAACAAACAAAAAAACAGAAAAAAAAAAGTGTTTGGACTCAGGATTGAGAAAGAAATGAAAGGCCTTACCCAGTTCCTGCAAACAATCCAATGGTATCATCATCTCCCATCCATTAAGTGTCATGCTACCAGAACATAATAAACCAATCAAAATTGTCCACAGATTCAACAGTAAGAAAGAGGTTTCCTTTGCATAAAGAAAACTTTTCATTGTAAATGATTATAATGCATTTAAAATATTTCAGTTCTTCACAGCCTCCACTAAATCGTTGTCTATATGTGCTAACGTTCTATCATCAGCATCTCTCAGCTAAATATAACACACATAAAGCAGTTCACATAAGCATGCCCTGAAACACTATCCCACTCAATTCAGTCACACGTGAAACTATGGATTTTAGATCATCTAAGATCTACACTGCAAACACAATGATAACATCACTGGTTGACATCATTCGTATATAGAATAAAACTTATCTGTCTGACCAGCATTCATTCATATATGCAAAATTTTTTGAGCAGCATTCATTCATTAATTCCCACATGCATTGCATCACTATTAAATTTATTAATGCACGGATAACCATTAAATTGCAAAACTAAACTTCACAAAAGGAAAAAAAAAATCCTTTTCTAGTGCTTACGAAATTCTCAAGTTTAGAATTTGCTCACTCCATTGCTCCAAGCCCCACCGTTGCTACCTCTTCACGGTTAATTTGATCCCTTTTATCAAGTGGACTATCTAACTCAACATTCTCTTGAGAATCTGCCAAATTAAAAAATTTTAAAAATAAAGTCCAGCAATTTATAATCCAACCAACTATCTTTTTCTCAAAAGAGGGAAAATAAACAAAATCGACCTTTTTCATCAGCTTCCAAACTAACCAATTATGCTACTTCTTCCAAAAAGGTAGCTAAAATCTGCTATTTCGAAAACAATAAATAAAACAGGGCAAAAACAGGGGAATGAAAGGGAATTCAAATTGGACCTCCTCCTCTCACTCTTCCTTTCTCCGACAACCTCTCCCTCACCCTCCACAGATCTGCTTTTAAACGAAAATCGAAGTTAAGAGCTCCGATTAAACCCATCCCAATGCTCTGAGACAAAGCAAAGTTATTTGTTTAAACCGAGATAATGAATGAGTAAGAAAAGAAAAATCTTCAACGAAAAAAAAGGGGTTAAAATCTGACCTCCGATAATTCCTTCAACTGCCGAAAAGGAATTCTTTGAGCTCTCACTTAAAAAGACAGAAAAGTAAAACGAAGAAAGAAGGATTATTTTAGAGATGAGAAAGAAAAATAAAAGAGAGAGAATTGGAGTTTGGTCTTCTGGATGGAGAAGGAGATGAAACAGAAAAATAGAGGGGAAAATGAAACAAAAGAGAAGACATAGTGGGGAAGCCGGAGAGAAGAGAGAGAAAGGATATGTGTTTAAAGAATAACCCTATGTCATAAGTCAGGCATGCAGGGGCTCAGGTGTTTTGAAGGCAGGTTCGTGGAACTCCCATTCTTGGATGGATTTGATGGGACTCCCATTCTTAGATGGATTTGATTTGATGGATTTGATACTATAATAAAATTGTAATAAGTTAAAATCACACAAAAAAAAAAATTGATTGTAGTATTAAGAGTTCAATGTCATAGCCGCATAGGTTTTTTTCATACATTAATTTCAGAGAAGTGTTGACCGTTGATCGTATTAATCTCGCAAACTTGAAACTTCATGTTGATAAGAAAAAAAAACACAAGAAACAGTTTCTAAAATCAATTACACTTGTTGGTAACCTGTCTTCAATTTCATACCTATAAATTGTAGCTCACTTAGCACCTACTTTCAACCACACCAAAAATTCACCATCAAAGCCTTAATTACAATTCATCAGCATTCAGCGAATCAATCAAAATTCAAACGAATTTCACCATGTCAAGGATTTCTGCAACAACCATTTGCATGTTGTTCCTATTGGCCATTTTCGTACAGCCAGGGCTATCTCAGTTCCTCCTCCCACCGGGGTCGCCGATCGACGTACAAAAATGCTTTTCATCTCTAATGAGCATACAAGGATGCATGTTAGAAATTTTCACGTCTGTTTTCGGTGGCCAATTTGGGAAAATTGGCCCTCAATGCTGCAAGACTATCACCGACATCAATGACGGTTGTTGGCCTAAATTGTTCCCTTTGCTTAATCCTTTGACGTTTCTACCAATGCTCAAGGATAGTTGTGGTGCTGGCTCTGCCTCTGCATCGGCCGCCCCTTCCCCTAAGTGAAATAGGCTACCGCTGCGTTGAGACTGTTAGGCACTTATTATAAGAATGTTGTTAACTTAGGTAACAAGAAATTTAAGATGTTTAGGTGCAGAAAACTTCAGAAAACATAAAGATTTTTATTAGAAGATGAGATTTCATTGGTAAAGTTTATGAGATGCATGAAGAGATTATTATTTTCTATTATATAACTAAAAAAATCGAAGATAAATTAGATGGTGATATATGAATTATGATTATGAATTTTATTTTGAGAAAAAGAAAACTAATGCATGTGACATGATCACAACTTAATGGGTTTACTAATTAGAATGATAAAAACGAGATTTGAATCAATAAACGTGGGGAACATGAATTGATCACAAAACCAAATAATTAACTTGATAAAGAAAATTGGACAAGCTGCACACTAAAATAAAGTAAAAAATAATAAGACTATCTTCAATATTCTTTCTAATGGTAGTACGTACTATATTTTGATATGAATAAAAATAATATGAGGAACATCTTGTCTTGCTTGATATTAAATATGCAATGTTATAGATCTCCAAACTTCGAAGTAATTCTTTCCATCAATAATTTGAAGATTGTAAACAAATTAATCTTGCTAAAACTCCTATGGCTATCTTACCAAACGATATATACCATCAAAGTCCTAGAAGATGTTAGCCATGTATATCCTCCACCAGGCTCAGTAACCTCTTACCCTCTCACATGCAACCCCTCCACCTTCTTCGACATGCAGTTCCTCACTTCTGCTCCCATGCAACCCCTCCAAACTTAATAAAATTTGATATAATTTTGGTCACTCAACGATTTTAGGATAATGGTACTTATGATGTGATATAGTAATATGACATGCAAGTCAACGACAAGCTGTATAAAATTTACCAAATGTTATTGATCGTTCCTTCAAAAAAAAAATGTTATTGTTCATGGTTGGGTGACAAGTAAAACTTTCAAGAACTTAATTGAGCAACTTTACATTGGAAACACCTAATTTGTTGGCTTAACTAGTAGGTATATTGAACCTAAAGCATGAGGTCATGGTTTTAAGTCATACAGCATGTAAACTGATCAATGTGGGTTTTGTCTCACTTTATGTGAGTTTTGTGAACATTTATGTGGATTAGGTTAGTTTGTGACTTTTATTAAGGTAGTGGACCTAGTTTGTATTCGTGATTTCTCACATTGGATTGTTTAAGTATGTAGAGATATCCAAGGGCGCGCGCGGATCTTGACATATAAATTTGGAGAGGCTAATATAAATTTCACCATATAAATTAAAGTTTTTTTTTAGGGGGGTAACTTGAAATTTTTGAAGTATGTACAATAACATGCATTTCTATATTTTCTATATAATACTAAGCATTTTTTCTAAATTTGGGCCAGGGGCCATGACCCCTCATACCATAACAAGGATCCGCCCTTGGAGATATATATCTTTATACTTTATAATCCTAAACTTCAAAAACCTGGATCTAAAATATCTAAAATTAAAATACCCTTTTTAATTTTAAATATTAAATTTAACTTTTAAGGTTTAATATGTAATTTTATTTTGAATATATTTTTTAAAATGTAATTGTTTAAATATTATAATTTTACTCTACTAGAAACTCTATTTATATTTAATTAAATCTAACAAGAATATATTTTCAATTGGATTTCAAAACAAAATAATTTTTTTTGAAAGGCAGTCAATATTATTATTAATAGATAAGCAAAACAAAATAATTAACAAGTTCTTTAGGAAAAAGAAAATGATCAAATATATTTTCCTCACGTTTTTCTATTCATTGATTTATATATGTGTAAAAAGAGGTAGTTCACGTTTTAATTAAAATTAAAAAAAGTGTAAAAACTTTTTTTTTTAAATTCTAGATTATTCTATTTTATCAAAATAAAGTATCTAAACGTTTATTGTACTTGAGTAAGCATCGAAACTTTTAATTTGCACCTAATAAGTCCATGCACCAAAATAAAAGTATCTATACTTTTACCAATAAATAGTATAAGAGTTTCTTTAATAACAAAATCAGCCTTGATAGCCTATTTTAGATTTTTTTTGGTCGAATGTAGTCTATTTTAGATAGATACTGAAAAAATAAGGGTTTATTTGGTATAATTTTAAAAAAAAGAGTTTATTTAGGTTCAATATGAAAATAGGGGCTTATTTGAGTAAAATAAAATGTAAGCGGCTTTAAAAGAAGATTTATTTTTCCTATAAACTATTATAAATACATTTTTCCCAATTTTTTTATGTTAATGATAATGAGGTTTAGGTATGTTGCATTTGTGTATTAGAAAATATCCTTTTTTAAAATGAAACTATTAGATTTTTTTTTCATGTGAGTCATGACATATATATTGATTAAAAAAATCTCCAAGATTATCTTTAGAAGAAAACTAATATCGGTACCAGTGTTATATTTCCCATGGTAGTTAGTGTTTATATTTCAACACCGTAAATTTGTTTTTCGTTACCAGAGTATGAGTAACAAACCCTTTTTTCCGTTTTTTTTTTTAAATATTAACCCTTATTAAATTTTAAACCATCTACAATAAGTAAGTGAAAAAGTTTATATATTTTCACTCATAATTATTGTTTTGCATAGTATTATTTTCTTCTCCCAACCCAACTTTGTTTGGGAAAAAAGGTTTTTTTTTTTTAAATGATGTTGATCTTATAGCTGCTTGCAATTTCTTTTCTTTTTTTTTTTTGTGAAATTCATATTCTCTCTTCTTTTTCTTATTGCATTATGCTCTTCTTCATCTATAAAATTTTTTTAAAAAACTTTTTGCCCAAATAAACTTACATTACAAAAGTTAGTATAATCGAAGAAAGCTTTGTATAGAGAATTCCATGTTTTGTGGTTTAGGTTTAATATGTGTAAAAGAGAGTTGCAGTAATTGCGAGAAAGAAAATAATCAAGTACAAAAGAATAATTATTAGTGAAAAATTTTGTTTGAGCAAAATGGATCGTAGAGAAGTTAAGAAAGAAGTTGATCAATTCCATTTCTTTTGTTTTTGGAAAAATTATACTTTCATTTGAAGATTAAGATTAGATCATCCATTCATTACTTTTTTGCTATTTTAGATCACATTGATAATTCATTAATTTGGTAGAGTAATAGCGAGATATCAATTTTAATTTTACTTCAACTTGCTAAAGATACGCATATATAGCATATAAATTTAATTTCTCTATCAGCCAAAAAAAGGAAGGACATACGAATTAGTAATTAGGAATTATTTTGTACATCTAATTTTATACTTCCTCATGTTGCATTAATTTTAGTTATAACCTTATACAAACTTGACTTCCTGGTCCGATATGATTGGTTGAATTGTGAGATTTGTTTGTAGAGATTGAAATGGTGAAATTAGGTATTACAGTGTGACATCAAAATAACAATAATGAGAATAAAATTTGTTGAAAATATTTATGAAACACTAAGATTGATTAACATATACACATAGAATAAGATAATAAAAATTAAACTCCTAATTCTATATACAAGGACTTTAACTGACCATCAATCTATATATCAATAAATTAAACTCACTATTTTTTAACCCTATATATCTCTTAAATTATCCACTACAACTTTTTTAGTAATCTTAGATTAAAAAATTAATAACATTCACCATTGATAATATTACTAAGCATGTAAGGTTGCTAAATTTCTTGATAATTCTATAGTTTAGCTTTCTAATTAGAAACCATAA